>JABFPB010000127.1:0-54288 GCA_022817645.1 Ceratoteleas bidentatus
TGAAACACTTTGCGGCAAAAGCGTTTAATGTAAACGTCCGTGGCAGCTTTGTAAATAATTCTTTGAAAATAAAAAAAAAAGCTTTTATAGAGAGAAAATGAATTTTCGGAACATCCAAACCGCATGCTTCCAAGAGTTTTACTTTTCCCGCAACAAAGTTCCAAAGTTTACCCATTTTTCGACTCTCCAAATGAGAATGCCCCCTTAAAACAGTTTTCATTCCTCAGTTTTCTTGTTTTAATGAAATTTTTCTGAGAATCCACCGGACAAGATATCTATTTTTTGCTAATAGCAATGTTATTTTTTACATTAAGAGGCTACGGTAAATTGGAAATTATTTTTCTATTTGTATTTATTTTAAATTTACATAATTGAATAATTAAACATATTGAATTTTTTATCGGTACCAAACGTGAAACATAATCTAGATAAATATATGGGTTAAAGTTAATTCGACCAGTCCAAATTAACTCAGGTTGGTCCATTTCTCGAGTACAACATTTTCATTTCCAATCTTGGTCCACCACTTTAATCCTACTTTGAATTTGCAATTCGAATTTCAAGAGTAACACGTTGACGCGTACAATTCATTATATATTCCGATACCTTTTTAATTGTAAGTCACGCTGCGTGACATTCTCGTGGGATCGTGTCTTTTTTGGAACGGCATTGGACCGTTGAGCTGTGGCTGGCGTGGTGGTTTGACGAGACGGGAAGCCTTGTAAAAAGGATACATAGATGATAAGACAATAGCGTATGTGTTTTTACCTAGAGAGACCATTAATTGTCACTGGATTTGAGCGTCACGTCAGCGGTAACGACGCTGCTTCACAGTGTAAAACCGGTAGGTGGCGTTGGACGGGAAGGGAGAGCTCGATACCACTAATTGATTGCAGTCGTTCTCCACGAACTAACGTGAAATTGACCTGTACATTTGTAAATAACTGACCACGTTATATATAAAACATCAAATCTATAATAAGAGACATAAATATAGTGCTAATCATTGAGTGAATCTGCAGTGTTTACTTGGATCGTTGAGAAACTGATAACTCATATTGACACGCATACCAACACTCACACAAAAACTACACACCCATACTCACGCCCGCGAAACTACACTCTTAAAAATATCAAAACGTATCATACTGTCACAACAAGATTCATACTGTCACAGAAAGATTCATGCTGTGAGAGAATGAAATCTGGTTGTCAGAAACAGCATCATGCTATGACAGAATGAATCTTTCTGTGAAGATTCACAGATCTAAATGAAATTTCTAAGAGTGCAGAGTTTTCCTGTGACAAATAAAATGTCAGAAAAGCTTCAGTAGCTACGGTAATTACATTTGCAAATATAATTATAATAAATAATAATTTGTCTAATAACTTACAATAATTTTTTCTTATGTTTATACAATGACTAATATCCACGGATGCCCAGCTGGGGCATTGATGGGTTCTGTCTAAGTTTGCCCGTAAGGGCATTTTACAGGCGAGGCATTACGAACAAGAAAGAACCCGTGCTTAACCTATGTGCGCCCGTTTAGTTATCCGGGCAAACATATCTAGGGCATAGATTCAACTTTTACTAGGAACGCTTGGCATTGATGTAGCCCTGATGTGATATGCCATATTATGTGATATCTCACCAAGTAAGCTGTTGATGGCAGGATCAGGTAATTCTGGTGCAGTTATGATTGGTCAAACTGATCATGACCTTATCAGGTTTTGGTCAGGAAACCACAGGCCTTAAAGAATTTCGCAATATTAATATCTTTTTTCGAATTAATTTGGAATCGTGTTTTAAGTGTGATGATAGATAATGGAACATGTTACATTTTCTAATAACATATAGTTCTTCAAAATTATATCCCTGAAACTTTTGAATGTTAGAGTTATTTATGTACATAATCCATTTCAGACTTTTGCATAATTTATTTCCTTATATTTCGTAACAAGCCTGACTTATTCAGACACTTTTTCTCCCTAAACTTTCGTCTTAAGTACCGAATTGACTTTTTTACGACAAAACTACAAAAAGACTTTGAAAAACCACTAGAAACCACTCTAAAGAACTCCAAAACTGATGTTGACTTTCCAATTCTGCAGCTACGATTGCGATTAATTAAATACAAAACCTCGTCTAAAATTATTCAAATGGTTTCACGTTTCACTATTCATAACATAAACTTTACCAACCAAAATATTCTCATACATATGTCGCGCTACAATTTTGAATGCCTTTCTTCGAGCATACGAGAAAAAGTTCGTGAAGAAAAATGTGAAACAAAGAAAGTAGAAAAAATAAAAAGTACCCATATGTTACTTACACATATTTACTACAAAAAATCGTGTAAGAGTCATATATAAGACTCAGATAATATGTTTGTGACTTATGTTTTTTATATTTTTTATGTAAGTGATTCTGAATATTTTAAATACCGTTCAATAAATTTCGATAAATATTCGATTAAATCCTTCATGGCTAACGAAGGTTAGATCATCTTCTACTAAAGTTTTCCTACACTTTTTTCTCAGTTCCCCTCCATTTCCTGCGAAAATCCCTGATAACCTTCAAATCCCAAACTTCACTTTTCAAGCCGGATAAAAAAAATTACGCAACCGCCTCCGTCCATCTTCATTCCTGAAACCCAAAGGTTTTCCAGCGCAACACTTTCCTTTTTCGAAAGGTTTTCCCCGCTGCCTTTGTGAGTCGAGATTTATGAATATCATTTGTGTTCCAATGCAAACGAGCGTCATTCAAACGCGATCCCCCGAATTCGCCCCGCGCCCACACTTTTCCCGATTCGTCGTCCGCCACCCATAAGAGCCGAAAATCGGCTGTTTTCCGTGCGGCCGAAGTTCGGTGCGGCGATCGGATCGCGGCGAATATAAATAATCACGCGTCGTTATTCCCGTGGGGAAAAAAAGAAAGTGACTCGAGCGGAGGCCTCGGCCCGAGAATCGAAAGTATTCACCCGGCGCGTTTCATTCAATTTGAATGTTGGCTTTAATTTTCGTGCTCCGCGTGTTCCTTCTATTCTGTCGCGCGTTCGTCCGCGCGCTCGTTTTTCTTTATTTGTCTTTCTCTTTGTTACTTTTTTCTTTTCCGCCGCGAAGGAGGATCGTTCTAGGGAAACCACTGCAGCGGATGCCGATGACCTAAATACGAAGTAGTGAAAGTGGCACGCTGGTCAGACGCAGGCTGCCATCACCGCTCACCCACACGCGCCCGTCGGAAAGTCGTTGCTTCACGTACACGTACGCCGTTGCGCGGCTCCACGCAATCGACTGTTAACGCGCGGTTATTAACAAATGTGTCGCATAATTCGCGGGCGAATTGGGTTTTACCGAAAATTCGAAAACATTTGTTACTTTCGTCACATTTAAGGCGATACATCAAGTCTGCTGCCACGGAGTTAAGGTGTTTCTACTTGTTGTAGACTTAATATGGAATATCAAAATAAAAATAATTTTACAACGTTCTCTGAATGAGGGAGAATGTTGTACTGTTAAGAATTAAAACCTGCAATGTATAGATTTTGTTTATTAATGTATCGCCTTTGTTTTCCCACTTCGAAAATGCGGTACATTGATCAGCAAAAAATAAACAACAAAATAAATTTTTTTATGTACCACAATGTTGTCCCAGAGCAAATGAAATTTAGCAAATTTCATTTGCTTTAGCAAATGAAATTGTAATGTTTTAACAAAGTAACTAAAAAAACACACTCGTTCTAGTAACATTTCACCTTAATTTCACT
Source organism: Ceratoteleas bidentatus (assembly GCA_022817645.1). Lineage (NCBI taxonomy): Eukaryota > Metazoa > Arthropoda > Insecta > Hymenoptera > Scelionidae > Ceratoteleas > Ceratoteleas bidentatus. The sequence continues at coordinate 3,768 of JABFPB010000127.1, forward strand.
TTAATTAATTAAATTATTCCGTAGGGAGAAGCATTTTTCCTTTCAGAGAAAAAATCGTCTTTTATTTTCTTAGATAGTTTTTCTTTAATTTCCTTTTCTTTTTATTTCCCTAATTTCGTTTTTCTTGGAGAATAAAATTTTGTTTATCTCCCCAGGAAGCAAATGTTGGTTTCCGTCCCTGAAAAGAGTAAATCTTCGTTGACATAATAACTTCTTTTTCTCAGTCTAATAAAATTTAATGTGTGTCTTTTACGCTAAGACGTTTTATATTTATAGTATTTTATATTTATTACATTGAAAAAACATCCTTAAAATTAATTTGATAATGAAAAGAAAGGAAACATTTGAAATGAAAAAAAATGTGGACGTTTCGTAGTCAACAAAATTTATTTTTTTCGGGGGTTTATTTTATGCTGTAATAGTGCAGCAGAGAATGTGACGAGGGTTGATAGAAAAATACTTTTCGATAAATATTTGCTTGTGTTAAGAGAGGTGCGTTTACCTTAAACAAATTTATGTTCGGGAGGATAGACGTGGATTTCGGTCTAAACCAACAAGTGGGAGCAAAGAGAACTACAATTTCTTCCACAGTCAGGCTATTCAGTTTTTATTTGTAATTCCTTTGTAAATTTGTTTAAATGTTGAATTTGACCTGTTTTGATCTTAACTAGAGACTTTTTCTTTGGACATTTGATCAATGACATAAACTTTCAATAACAAGTAGACCCAACTTGTTATTGAAGTTATTGAAGATACATATGAAATGGCTACAATATTAATCGCAGTTGCTGTAAGTTTTTCACGGTTTTCCGAACAGACAGACAGAAAAAATAGCCCGAAATGAAAATAAAAATACTGCATCTTCATTTCATTATTTATTATTCTAAAGCTAAAAACTTATTGTATGGATTCATTACAATATTTAAACATCGCTTTTAGATATCTAATTTCTATCAAAAAAATTTAACAATTATTTCGAAATTATATATTTTATATTTATTTTAAAAATAAATAGCTTATTTTAAATTACCGATGAACTCAATAAACATTTACTATTATTATTTTCCAAATTCATGCATTCTTTAAATCCACATACTTTTGACCCAATATTTTAGATACAAAAATAACAACTCATGAACATGACCCATTAATTAAGTTTTTTAATTTTAATTTACGACTAATAATAAGTTGAAACTTAGTCGGCGAAGATTAGGTTATAATAACTTGAGTGTCTTGACCGCTTCGTTGTGCAATTAACACATAAACTTTAGATAAATGTAGACGCATCATTGTGATTTTCACGTTCATTCATCTTATTCTGCAACGGCTAATTATATTTAAACTTATGGTGAAACAACTTGTTCGCGATGCAACGATTTGCATCGCCATTCGCACGGTACATGCCGCGGAAGATTAATTAAACGCTCGACGATTTCGGAAGTGGGGAGCGAACAAGTGTTTCTGCGGTAATTAGTTTTATTGGGATTGTGAGGGATCGTGCGAGGCGCGCATTTGGACATTTTTGCGCAACGACGTTTTGGTTCACTGCGGGGACATTTTACGAAAAGTATCGCGGCTGTTGCGAATAAGGAATAGGCTTATAAAATGGGCGCAGGAATGTTAAGCATTCCAGCGGTCGGTCTTAACGAGGCATTTTATTGCATCGAAAAATGGTGACGGTTTTTTATAACCCCGTCTGGATGATACGAGGAAAAACCGAAGTTTGCGTGAAAAAATGAGAGGAATCGAGTTTGTCATTCAATACTCGAATTAAATTATAATTCACTTCATTTAACGAATCGAAATGTAGCCTTTGTGAGTCGCCTAAGAGAGAAGGACGTCGGACTATATTTGATTTCATTCAGAAGATAATCCTACAAATTTCGGATTTCTGTCAGATGGAAAAGACCGGGGCGAATGGGAATCGATTTCGATGAATACTGAATAAGACAGCGCCGGAAAAAAGAATTCTTCCGACGTGCGAGTGATTTAATAATTTTATTCCTTTGAATGAACTCATTCGACAATTATTTTTACGTGACGCTTATTCCTTTTTACGAGGCAATGAACGGAAAAGTCGGTTTTTCTTTACGGAAAACGCTCCGTGTTTTATGTAAATCGAAAGGTACGACTGCGTTGCATTGACAAAAATATCCCACGCTTTTACTTGCCGATAAGACGGACAATAAATGCATTTACAGGGAGCAACGGCATTATCTTTTCAACAGGTGTATTTTTACGAAATCGCTCGTCGTCGACAAAAGTCGCAGTCGAACACGAATTAACGCAATGCAAAATAATTCCTCGCACCGAATCGGCATAGAAATTCTGCTGAACGGACGGTATTTTTGCTTGTCTTAAGTAATTAATGCTGATTTGCATAAAACATTTGTACCGAATCTTCGGTCGACGATTCATCAGCGTGACATTTTTTTCCGATCGCCGATGGCCCAGTTTAACACGTGCAACTTTTTTTCTCTCTCTCTCTTTTTCTCGTTCTCGACTCTCGGTTTTCTTAATTTTCACATAAAGGGCTTCTTCGAATTAATGTAAAACTTTTCAACGCAAATTCTTGAATGAAACTCGGGCGGACTGCATAATTGAGTCCGATCGCGAGAAAAGAATTTTCATTGAGGCAAAACGGACATTTATAATGCCACGGTTTTGCGCAACAGCGTGCGTTTTGTGTCTTTCGGAAACGAGCGCAGTGTTTGTAATGGCGGTGCAATTTTCCAATGCATTAAACAAAAATTGCACCGCGCAAAGTTTTCGTGAAATTGGCGCTTCGAGTTGAAAAGCGGTTTTTATCTGTTAATAAAGTAAGTTAAGTGGCGTCGCGGATACATTGTATTTAAAAGGTTCATCAGGTTGAACGTGACGCGAGATGTATTGTGAGGCACGATTGCACAGGAAACGAAAAAAAGAAGAAAGATTCCGTACTGGACTCGACCTACTTTTTCCGTTTAGTTGTTCGAAAAGGGCCCGCATCACGAAAGTTATATTTCCCGTTGCCACGTAGCCGGAACTGAATCACCCTTGTGAACTGATCAACAAAAGTTGATTTTTTTTACTTTTGATACTGCCAATCAATTTCCACAATATATTTAAATTTCGAGTATTTTTCTGTACATACACAAATCTCGAATATCGCTGTGATAGTTTGGAGGATGCTCTAGGTACTCCTTTTTCGTTGCCCAATGTTATAACTTGTGATGTATTTGTAAGAAAATCAACTAAAACAGGAAAAAGTGACATTAAGTGTGCTAATTTGAATGTATTTGAATGTAAGCTTATGGTTAGATATGAATTTTAATGTGAAAATGGTTTTATGTGTTTGTTTATTTTTCGGTGACTCAGGTGAGATTATTTAGTGTCGAACATAAAACTGAATCAACTGATGGAAAGGAGAGGTACAACAAATAAAACGTTCATTTTTTTCGATCAATAATGTGTTTAAAGAATTATTGTACATTATTATAAAATTAATTTATAAGAAAATATTAAACATTACAACTCTGCTACAATATTTCCAACATGTTTTAAACGTTTCAAGGAATTCTCATTATTTTGCAAACAGATTTGCATTTATGTATGTTTTAGTTTTTTTATTTGCTTGTACTAACAAATTTACTGAATATAGTAAATTATTTTAAAGTATTTTCTATAATCAAAAATTTTTATAAACAAAATTTTGGTATATTTGCAATAAGAACTTTTGTGAGAGTAAGATTTTATCCGTACCTTATTCTGAACGAATAGTATGACAGTATGAAGTGTAATATTGTGCTAATGTTCCGCTCAAATAAGATATCTTTCTGGAAACGAATTTTTTGTGCTAAAAGAAAATCCGAATTCGGAATAAGTGTTCATTCCGAAGCGTTTCGAAGAGCATTGTGGAGCCTAAAACTGAGGAACCGGGATTAAAGTTGCGTAGATTTGAATTTAGTTCTAGGTGACTATGAATAGATCAGGTTTCTGCTTGAATCACTCGGCTCGAAACTTATACTTGTTTACTCCTTTTACTTCTACTTCCGTTTCACAAGTTAATCACATTTAGGCATCAGGTCGCCGTCGGTTTCGATCTAATGGCAAATATTGGATTTATGAATCATGTCGAAATATGCTCGAAACGAATACTGTTGATTCCGCCGATACTCCGTCGTTTCCGTCGAAAATCCATCATTTTCTCGTTGCGAAAATTCACTTTCTATTTCCTTCGAGTCGGTCGTGTTTATAAAAATAATTTTCTTCGACCTTCTTCATCGGAGTTTATGTAATCGTTATGCAACGCCAATTTTTGAATCCCAATAAATCACCAGACCCAAATTTGTTCAAATCCCGACAGATGCAAAGAAACTCCAACCATAATAACGAAAAAAAAAAAAATAAATAAAAAATAAAGGAAGTGGAAAAATAAAGACGAACGTAACGTCCCACTCAGTCGGCATCAATTATCAAGCGAAACAGCAATAAATAACCGATTTTACAGCTCGGCCGAAATGGCTGAACTTCATAAAAATCCGTAATTATTGCATCTGCTGTCACTCGCGAAACTTACGGCCGCAATTTCATGAGCCTTGCCAAAATATTTCCTCGCGAATATTACCGTAATTGCCGCACTTTTTGCCCACTGCGGTGACTCCTTTCCCGTTCACGAAAGCCCGAAATAATCGGCCGGAACATCGCTTTCGATCCCACATAGTCCGGTCAATTGCGAACGAAAGTAAAAGCCCGATCGCCGAAAACGTGCCCGAACTGTCCCAAACCGCGATGTACAAAAGCCGGGTCTAATAATACGCCGTCGAAAATACCTCGCATCGCCGTGTAAATGCGGTATTTACAGATGAAGCCGACAAAAAACCGCGTTTTCCACGAAGAAGCTGTTCGCCCGAAAAAACGGCCTTGAACTGTTATTTGCTTAGCCTCGTTTCCGCGCTGCCATTCATTTTCCCGTCTCAACGCTTTTCCACGGCTATTTTCCGATCGCGAATGCACGCGCAGAGCATTCTATTAAAGTTTACTATAGTAGAAAATCGTGCCATAATCATCTCGGAACGAGTCATATAAAAAATTCACATACATTTTTGTATAATAATAATAATAATAATAACATTTAATACGAGGCAACTGTTTCTTTTTTTAAGATGAAGAACAAATTAAATCTTTTATAATATTAAATATATTCCATACTCCCAAATGTTTAAATCATTTTTCCGGTGATTAATAATGTTTTGACTGTATACAATTGTTTAAACTACGTCTGGTATGATTTTGAAACAGATGTTTCTTGTTGCATTATAGAGGTTAAGGCCCCAAAGACCATTAGGAAGAGACCATTAATTCTGCGCAGAAGTCGGCCGCAATTTGTTTATTATTAAGTGGCCGGCCGAATCAGTTGGGCTCGCATTTTCGGCATTTCGATAAAGTACGCCCGTCCTCCGCGGCGGCGTAGCGGCCAGATATAACGTGGATAATCTTACCTTAGGTAGGTCGCATCAAGGGCTAAAAATTTTCTGGGCTACTATTATTAGGAAGATGTCCTCAATACCGGCATCTATATCCGGCATGCACACGCATACGCCTTACGCACGAGTCGCTCGTTAGGAACACAGCGACGCATGCAGGAATCATTTAGAAGGTGGTTCAAAGTCTAGATTAACGAATGTTCAGAACATATTTTCAGTCGGGATATGGGTCAGAGGCTTTACGGCGATCGCGATTTTTCTGGAAATTAGTTTAGGTCATGAGAATGAAATGAATAGAGGTTATGATGCACCAACACAAGATACTGGTGTACAGGAAAAATTGTTCTTTTTAGAATTAATTTTTATGATTTAATAAATCTGTCGGCTATGCTCTGTGACGACCAGTACTTCGCTCTAACATTATATTACAGTTAATACAAACCGTGAATTTACTACTGAAACATTGCCTACCAAATTCAAATATAAGTGTATGACAGTGAAATTGTCAATTACATAAATTTACATAAATTTTAAATAATTTCCCAATTGTTTGAAGAATAGGAACAGAATTATATTCTTGTTCTTAAAAGTCATGTTCAATGAAAACCCAATTTTTGGGAGAATTTTTCATAGTCTATTGTTCTGTTCCACATACCTGGTCCACTTTTGGATACAATTAAAGCTGAATACGAGAATATGTAGAAGTTTATTCTAAACTCTTTTTCTCTATTTTTTTCTCTATTCTATACTTTTATAGTACGATTTTTTTTATTCAGTAGAACATTTATCGTGAACTCAATAGATTGGTTTTTACTATTACATTGACTCTTATCGAAACTTTTGAGACTCTTTCCAACCAAAGAACCAGAGAAAATTCGAACTGAATTTCCATCATCTCTTAATTCCATCCCCGCATTTCAATTTTCTCAAATTCTAGTTATGAATTCCATCACCCACCATTCGCTACTATGACAAGAAACGAGACTGGTCCTAAACCTGATCCATTTTGCCCTCGTACGACAAGAAACGGTCCAATTAACATTCGACAATTAAAATGTCGACACTCTGCCTCTGTTTTCCATTCAAATCACGCGATGAATTTTCGATAAGCGCTCTCGCAAAAAATCCGCCCACTTTAAATAACATTATGCAGCGATTTAGACGTAATTGACTTTCGCACGAAAAAACGGGTCTACTTAAAAGACAATTATTCAATTTAATTTACCACCCGAATTAATCAATGCAAATCGCCATCGCATCGCAAATATACGAATTGTTTCTCGGCTCACAAACCACGAAACGACGGTTTGCATTAAATTACAATGGAATCTCGCGAATCAGTGATCTTCCCGTAAACCGCTCATTTCGTTATGATTGGCTGCACTGACAGTGGAAATCCGCGAAATCGAATTGATGTCGCGAAATGAGCGATTCGCGATGGAAAAGGAACGATTCGAGAGCATTTGACGTCGCGCTTGAAATGCTTACGTGCGTATGGTAGGACATGCAATTACGTGTATTTATAACGCGTGATTATATGTCAACGGACCCCTTGTTGTCCACGCGTAAGTGACGCTCTCGTTCGCGTAGTCTCTCGAGCACATTTCGACGAGAGAAGGGGTACACGTGATTTTACCGACGATAAACTCATCGCAAATATCATTTTCGGATTTTCTCGAAAAGTTAACATCGGAAAATGGGCCAAGAATATGGTCATATATTTATACATATATATAACATTTATAGCAACATTATGCTATGTTCGTGTATGCCATATGCAAACATATATGTTTAAAAGACAATATATGTGACATCTATGGGCATATATGCTACCAGATATACGTCATATATGTTAATTTCTACCCGAACTTCGTGTTAACTGTTTGTTTCTCGGTCAAAGCACGACTTTTTGGCTTCGACCAAAATATTTGCTGATTATATCAGATATCAAATATTTCGGTTAGTCGAACTCGATTTCGGTAGATTGAACCAAACCGTGGAGATGAATTAACCCACATTTCTTTAACAAACAAAAAATATTAGCTCAGTGCAACAGTACCCATACGGTTTGGCAGATTCAACCAAAAATATCACGATTTTTATTTCTTTACTTGAAGATCTGACGAGTTGAAGAATATTTTTGCCGAAAAGTCGTTAGACAAGTTATAATCGAAAGTGCGACCGATAGTCTTTTGGCGAAACAGCTGGTGAGGCGATGCGACTGTTTTTTTATTTTCGCAGATGTTCGGGTAGGTTGATAAAATGAATTAATTTGCGGCAGCGTCGGTTTATTTTAATTGAGCTGAAAAGTGGTACGCATGAGTGCAAATTAATTTCAATCTTGCAGAAGTGTAGTGGAATGTTTTTGCAAGTGGCTCGACGTTTGCGGTCAAATTATAGTGATAACTTGATTTTTTGTTGAGGAAGAGCGAGGGAAAAGTGTTTTTGACGTCGTCGAAAATTATTGGGTCGTGCGAAAAGGTGCTCCATATTTTTTCTATTTATACGCTGCGTCGCGCGGAAAAACAGGTGAGCCCCGAAAAATGCATGAGTAAGAATGACGCCGGAATTTGAACTTGACGAATGGCCTTCTGGACAAGTTGCCAAAGCAAGCAACGACAACAGTCATGCACTACTTAAAGGAAAGCAGACGTCCGTATAGCACAATTTTACAAGCCATTCGACAACAAGGTACATCAACACAAAACATTCGCGAAATGTTACGACGAGATGATCATTTGAAGAGCTTGGCAGCCAAGAAATGACGGAAATCAATCAGCAGAACAAGACTTTTTTTCATTTCATCTTATGAACTTTGAAGTTGATAAATGTCGCATGGTATTGATAGTTATGTCAGAAAATTTTTTATTAAGTTTGCAGTTGACGGAAAAATTAGTATAAAATATATTTAAATAAACAGTCATCAAATAAATTAATATTATTAAATAAATGTTTTTTTTTAGTTTTGAAATCACGTTTTGGTCTGACCAAAATGTTTTTTGTTTTGAAATTAGTTTTTTATATGTGCCATTTTCTGAGTGAAAGATGTGGAAGCGCAACATGAAATCTGTAAAAAATATCGATAATGATTAAAATAAATATTCACAGTGGATGTCTGCATTGATTATTCAGTGACAATACAGCCAATATAGTTGAAATATTTTAAAATATTATAACTGCATTCGTTAAATATTCATATAATTGAAGATCAATATTTGAATAACTGATGAAACGAATCATAATTAATTGATGCAGTATTGTAAGTGTTACGACCACCCCGACTGGCTAACACTTCTGTCTAATAGAATGATAATCAATCCCTCAAATACAATGAAAGCAATGTATTTCAATTGCCTGAATACTTGAAATCATTACAAATTCTACTGTATTGCATTACACCAAATATCACGGTTGCAACAAAATTTTAATTGAAGCTCAGCGTTATTATTAATTGTTCATACTTGTATAACATTATTTATAATAATGTTAATTTTGGGTAGCAAATACCGTTAGAATTAAATAATTGTCTGATCACAACTGAAACTGAATTTTTTTAATTAATTTAATATAAATTAATATTAATACAATAATATACAATAATATAATATAAATTGTTTCCCATCATTTAGTGATGACATCCTATCCAGATCGAATCTAACTAATTTCATAAATTGTTTAATACGATGGAGTAAAATCCACGTCTAGACGTCAAACCATATAATACTTGATTTAAATTACATAAATTTATTGCAACAGTAAATGACGCAATCTTTTCCTAGATGACAAATCAATCTTTCCTTTAATCCAATTTCTCTTAGAATAAAAATGCTCTCAATTTTCTGTGAGAAAAAATATTTTAAACTCTTAAATAATCACAATGTACTTGGAGCTTTCGATTCAGAAGTTTTTCGATGTTTTAAGTGAAATTCTCTAGAAAAAATACCTAAAAAATACCTATGCCAGTCTTTTTAAGTTTTTCAAAAATCTCCGACTTTATAATAGATAACATAACCGTTTTGTCTACTTTATATGTTATCTTCTATTAGTGAATTCATTGTTTGCATAGAAATTCCCTTTATAAAAAATTCGTTCTCTGTAACTATTGGGCCAAACAAACTTCGATTGACAAAATCTTCTCGTTTCTAACTCTGCATCCCCTAATTTTCTCCCAACTGCGTGCAATTTTCTCCTCTCTCCCCCGAAATCCCACCGAATCCTACCGCAACGATTCACCTCGTTACGAAGTCGCGGCAGAAACCGCGCGACTCTTACATAATATGCAAACAGAGCCAATCTCATCTCGGCACTTCGCTTTCCTTCTGACGTCTTGTCTTCTCGAGAACTCGGCGTCCACCTTTCCTTCTTTAATAACAAAACAAACACCTACCTCACACCTCTCACCCCTTCAATCTCACCCCTACTTTCACAACCCAGCCACATTACAGAAAAGTGTTCCACAGATGTCTAGTTTTTAAATATTTACGCACTTTTTGGTGTCTATTTCATGAAAAAAAAGTCCTAAATCAACATAGTTTTGATGTTTTCTTCATTCTTAAATGAAGAATATGTAATAAATAGGTACAAATTATATAACGTGTCCTTTTGTACCTTCCTTCTCTCCTCACCTCAAAAATGCAGTGCTGTATGAGTTTATAGCCTCACACTCTTAAACCGACAATTCCTCCAATACACTTCCTTTTTCAGTGCAGCGTTAGCACTTACTTCGCGCAATCAACTCAACAACCGAAAATCCTGCATCTATCTGATACAGGTTCCAGATAAATAACGAAAACCATTTATCGATTCTCCCATTCGAAACTACCCCATCTCAAAATTTCCTTCATATTCCCCCATCGCGTTTTCTTAAACAAATTTGCCTTTAAAAATCTGAGTTAGGGCACTTGCCCTAACTCAGAAGGTGTCTCATTAATGTTTCACTTTGAGACATAGAAACATCTTCGCTGTTTCTTCTAGGTAAAACCGATTTGTTCTTCGACACTTTTCGTGTCTAATATTTCAAAGTGTTTCAAAATGAGCCACTAGTTATAGTAGTCTAGTTTCGAATGGAGTCTACATGCACCCCTATCGAAACCCTATCGAAACCCCTATCCCGACCCCTACTCGTTCGGAATAGGATGGGAAGCGGGGTGGACAGACGGATACGCTTTGATAAACGGACAGCCGAGTAAATATTGTGGTCGACTCGAGGAGCCCAAGTCGGTCCAGTCCAGTCCAGTTCGGTCGTCAGTCCGGCTTTCTCGAGAAGTGCACCTTGGCATACTTAACGCAGGCTGCCAACCCCACGCTCACGTACACCTTTGTACCTGCCCGTGTGTACGTGTGTCAGCACACGTACACACCCGTTTCCGTCGGTGTACCTCGTGCCTATGTACATTTGGTGTACGTGCCTACGCATGTGTGCACGTAGGTATGTCTATATGTGTCCCGTTTGACTCGCGAGTCACATCTCGGAGAGCCGACTCACACGGGCGCAGCCGCGACACACTAGGGCATCTCTCAGGTGTACGCACATAGCCGGCGACGGCCGTTCCCGGGCCGATCTCACATTCACTCGATTCACTCTCAACGAGCTCGCGGAATCGCCGGTTACATAACGCCGGAGGGTAGTCTGCTCTTCTCGCTCCAGCGGCACTCGACTTTTCCTTCGCGAGGCGCAGTTGGGCGCGAGAAAAAAGGTTCTGGGTAAATGGAAAACGGCTGAAACACGCAGAAAATTATTGTGGGCTTGGTTCCGAATTGGGTACTGGTGTGACTTGTCGTTTATGAAAAATATTGGTGGTGTGTGAAGAAGGATGTAAAGAAAACAGAATGTTTGTATAAATATTAGTTTGGAAAGATGAATGAATCTTCTCGAACTTGGGTATGTCTGCCTATGTTTAGTTTTTGAGGAGGTACCTTGCATATGCTGAATCTGGAGTGAGTTGAAAATAAATACAAAGATTAAAATTGAATTAGAGGTTGGATCACAGGAAGACGAAGGAGAGTACGTTTCCCATTCTTAAAATTGTAAAAATAGTTTAATAATTAAATGACTTCATGTATAAAATTTGCAAAGAAACGAGAATCAGGTAATATTTTGAATCGTTAATAAGTGATTATAAATTAATGTTGAGACGTGGATATTGCAAATTAAACTAGCTCAATCGATAAGGTAGGTATTAGGTTACGACTCGACCTTTCCGAGTTCAAATCTCTGTTGCGGCAAGTTTCTTTAAAAATACACTTCGATATTTAATTTGGGTATTCTTTCTGTCCTGTTCGATCGCAAAAATACGATTCACAAATTCTAGTAAAAACCCAATTTATAGACTCTAATGTATAATATAAAATCTTCGGATTTTTGTGTCTGAAAATGGGGAGACTGGTTGTGGCCTTTCTTTGTTTTCCTCGAGGTGCCAAACAGGGGAAGGCTCGTTTGGCGCAATTAAGCGCGAGTTTTTTTCGATTCGAAATTATGATATTCGACAGCTAATTAACTTTCTAATGGAGGAGATTTATCTGCGGCTCGGCGACGGTAAAGAAACCAGGATCGAGTTGTTACTGGGTTTTGAAGGATGGGTTCGGTGTTGTGGTATTTTTTTGCTGTTTGTTGGGGTTCTGTGATGGGGAGAAAAGGGAGTGCAAAAAAGGACGGAGTCCAAACGTTATCGGATTGGAAGATTGTATTCATGTAGCATTTGGGAGATGAATGAATTTGATGTATGGACAATCGTTTTGATTAAGTTTGGGAGTTTGCGCAAAGTAAGGTAGTTTCGCTGTTTTAGACATTTAACAGTGGATTCAAATAGAATGTATACATTTTTTAAAAGTTTTTAATTCGAGGAAAGTAATTGAATTTTAGATGAACATTTATGAAAACTAGGATTTAGGGTAGATAAATTTAAGGGATTCAATTTGATGGACAAAATATCGACTAAACTGATTTTTTAAAAACATTTTTATTGGAAATTTTCATTGAAAAGTTAAAAAAAATGTCAAGAAAAGACTTTTGCTATTTTTTTTGCTAATTGTTGCTAATTTTTCATCTTCAGAAGATTCTCCTGTTGCAATGTATCTCCATAATGAATCATCATTCCATCTCATTCATCATTCATTTATTCTTTAACTAAACAAATTTTTACAAAGTTACTGTCATATTATAACGAGTTTCCACTCACCTAGAATTGAATTATCTACTCAATACACTTGTAGGAAAATCCCCCAAAGATTATGTCTCTAACCGAGCGATGATTTTACGCGTTTTCAAAACTGTGCTAGCACGATTTGCACTCAGAACAATGTGACACAGTTTCATTGTACTTGCAAATCGGGTCCGTTTCTAAAAGGATAGATAAGACGTGTGCTGAATGTTAGTTCTGAATTATCAATTGCATATCCGAATTATGCAGGCTTCATGCTTGTATTATGTTAACCACTTTTTTCGTCGCGCAGAAATAACCCATATTACTTATTTCAGCGAACTGTCCATACATCATACGGAGCAGTAATTTTCCGGGACATTACGTGTCCGTTTTTTCTCGGGTTACGCGTTTTTTAAGCTTATCGTCGCATAACAAATCCGTGTCGCGATTAGGGTGAAGTGGCTCGTTTTTTTCTAAAAACATGTTTGACATTGTACGAACAAGTTGGACCAGTAGTGCGACATGTCGACGTCACCGATAATACGCTATCGTTGGACGCATTGCTGTGATTATTATTTACGATCGAACGGATAATATAATTAATGTGCCATTCCACAGTCGACATTTGGAAAACTAATCGCCACGCTTTTAATTACTTTCAGATACTTATTTATCCAAGGTTTGATAGTCAAAAGTTGGAACAACCTTTCGTGTAATACATACTTTCGGGCGAATTAAAAATGAATGACAACTAATTATCATTTCGCTAAATCCTAGCATTAACGTTCAACTGATCGATGTAAAATTAAATTTTTTTTCATGTTAAAAACAACAATTATTGGACACTACCATGGTAAAATTTGAATATTTTCAGGATACAGTTTCTCTGTTGAATTTTAGTCATCCTCGTTAATTTTGTTTCCGTAATTCAGAAGCTAGATTCGTCAAATCCCCTATAAATTATCAAACATAGCCGTTACATAAACAAATATAAATTGTACCGCAACTTCGGCTCCAGTCGAATTCTGATTAGAAAAATTTCGTCGATTAACGATTACGAAAACATTCGCGTAAGCGATTCCCCGCGATAAATTAATTTGAGAAAGCGTTGCGCGACGTTATTAATTTCTATCGGCATACGACACCTCACGAAATCGACTCGACTAATAAACATTATCGTCAATAATTTGGAAAGTTTCCGGCCAGGGACTCTCGAAATGCGTAATGCCGAGAAAAGCCCGAAAAATGCAAAATCCGAACGTCTCTTTGGCGGAATGACTAATGACGAAACGGTAACAGTTCGAGGAGAGGAAATTTCGCAAGTCCGTTGCGAAATGTGCACTTTTTGTCACGCGTGCTTTTTTCCGTCTTGGCGCGTGTAATCGGCGATCAATCAAACGTACAATAAACCGATTAGAAGCGCGTTAAGGTTGCATCAACTTCCTACCGCGGCGACGAATTCAATTTCAATTAATGCGGCTACGCTCGTACAATTACATTTTTCCGTACGTTTCCCTGCCATTGTCAGCCGAGGATCTTTATAGCTCGTGGGCGATCGGCAAGAATATCTTCAAGTCTCGTAAATTACCGAGGACGCGACGACTTTCCTACAATAACTGGGAATCCTGCACACTGCCCACGTTCATTGTTCGGCCGGCCACTGTCGACTGCGTCCGAGTATAGGGCTCATTGTCTATTATAGATTACACGTACGGAGCGCAGATTCTACAATTGCATATTAAACTACATTTACATGACAATTTGTCGTGACGAAAACGTTAGGTAAACAGAATATTAATCGTGATAGTTCTTCGAGGTTTTCCAACCACGATCAGGAGATCAACCAGGAGAGGTCATAAGCAGGAGAAAAAAGTTTGACACATTTTCTTGGGCAAACCACCTTTTCAAGATATTAGCCGATTGGAAATGTACTTCAATAGTTAGAAAAACATATTTAAAGTTTTGCATGGAAATATGTTTTATTTCACACATTCATTCTATATCCTTCCATTTTTTTTAATAGTTGAGGGTTTTAATTATTTATGCCACTTTTTATTTCTACATTGATATAATGCCTACAAGAGAGGATTTAATATGCCTTTAAATATTTTTACAAATAATTGTGCTTTTATAATATAAAAAGACCGAATTCTGCAAACCTGAACGTGGCAACGCTGGACACCTTAGGTCTACTTTTTCTTAGAGTTGGCGGTGCTGATATATCCTCGTCTAGTATCTGTAGGTACATACTAAATTAAGAGAATTTAAATCGTAGTTAATAAAAACATATATATATATATAATTTGGTTTCAATAGGCACAATAAGTTTTAAAACCCTACAGCAGAACGAACCAAATGACAAAATCGTGTTTTGCAAAACCAAAAAAGAAACCTTTACCTCCATAGATTTGAGAAAATTGCTCTTAACGTCAAGATAACCAAAACGACAACTGAATACACTTAGTTGCGATACCAAATGTATCAATAGGTTTCACCGCGAGTGTCGCGAGGATGCAAATGGTCGTATTGTATGATAAGTGAATTAGTGGACATTGTATATCGACTGAGACGCGAGCGTGTCCGCCGAGATGAAAATAGAATGAAAAGTGCGTTGCGTCATAAATCTGCGTGCACGCCGCATGCCGCTGCGAAGAAAGTCACAAGAGCGAGAAGGTTAATTGCGATGGAGGAAAAGAATACTGAATGATACATTGCGATCGCCGAATGTAAACACGAGAGCGCGATTATTTGTGCTATTCATACGCGTAGTTCGCAAGGTCGCGCGGTGCACATCGTGCCGGTTTAGCGCGTTGACGCGCTGCACGCGTAACTTTTCTATTTACCAATTATATTAATTAACAAATTATTAATCTGAAAAACATGTTCTCTAAAATCTTCATTCATCTACAAAAGTTATTTAATATTTGCCACATCGAAAATGTTGTAATAAGAAGTTGCTGTATTATGAACACTTTTTTTCAAATTTTTTTTATTACACCAGAAATGTTTAACAGTGATGAACATTTTATTGAACTACTCAGTAATGAATGAAAGTAATTAGCATTGCATCTTTCGACAATATTTTATGAATTTGAGTTTTTTAGTTATTTTTATTTAGTGTTTCTATTCTAGATGTCCAACTCGAATTCTACATTAAAAAATGTGGAAACATTGAATATTTTGAATGTACTGGAAAAACTTTGAAAGCGGTTTTGCCCTTTTACCAGGATTCCAATACTGAAAAAGATCTCTTTTCATACGATAAGTTTACAATCGACCTACCCCAACAAATCCTAATCGAAAAAGCCACCAGAAAATTGTCGGGTTCCTGTTTTGTATGGCTCCTAATGTGTCCAAACAGCTCATTGAGCAATTCGCCATTTCGGCACTCGGTGCGGTTTTTACAGCGATTATCCGACGGCGAGCACAATGATCGCTCGACGGGCATCTTTTTCACAAAAGCCGCCACTCCGCATAAAAGGACACGCACTGCTCGCTCTCTTTTTGTCGCCGGCGCTCACACCTGTTCACCGATCCGCGAACGTTACAGCGCTCGTTCTTCCGATTTTATCAACGGAAAATCATCCGCGTCCAATTACCGCAATCGCGGCGACGATTATTTATCCGGTGCAGGCATCGTACGTATAGAAAGCGCCGGGGCGAAATGCTCTTTATGTGAAAAAGCGGCGAGTCTAATGAACCGTTTGCGCGTTAAATTTTTTTCTACCCCGTTAATTACTTTCATTCCAGCAAAACCCGGAGTTGACGGTGCGAGACTCGCATTTTGCGTCGAAAAACCGAAAATCTTCGACAGAAACTCCAAATCTCCGAAGAACAATTTTCGGTGCAATCATTTCATTCATTTCTAACAGTTTTAGGGTTCGCCACAAAAGTGCCTGAAAATTCAGGTGACGAAAAAACGTGAATTATTGCATACAAGTATCGACATATTTTAGGAAATTCAGCCTAAGTCAAATTAAGTTTTTCAAAACATTTAGCGCTTTTTAGTGGTCACCCCAAAAGTGATTTCAGCTTAGTGTTGGATTTTTCGCTAGTGTCATTAGTGTTTTTTCCAAAAATGGGAAAAGACCCTTTTCCTCAATTACAAATATTGAAAATGAGAAAAAGTGTCTTTTTTTGATGCAATGGACTTTTGACGAGATTGGGATACGATCTATTTTAATGATAAGATTTATAATTTTCTAGTTACATAGCTTCTTGACAAGAATTACATTTTAATAGAACATTTTCCTTAACTTTGGGATTTTTCTTTCATTTTTCCCGTACACATGTCTAACTTCGTCGATCAAAATGAAAAGAATCGAATTTTAGAAACTCGCAAACTATTTTCGGACAATTTAATCCTCGAAGGGTGGGGGCCGATGTTCTACATATTTCGGGTCAAGTCTCGTGTCTAGATAATTCGGATGTCTGGACGCCGACTTGAATCTTATCGGCGTTTATCGTCGCGTTTTTTATATCGTTTTCACGAAGAGAATCGGTCGACTGATTTGACTGGCGGGAGCTGAGTACACAACGAGCTTATGACCGCTCGCGTTGCTCGGATGACAAAAACACTGATACGTCGCTCGCTTTTTCCCGTCCGTCTTCTTGTTCTTCTTCTTCAGCCCGTTCATGATTCCTTAATCTTCGATCGATAAGAGACCGAGAGATTAAGATAAGAGTTTAATGTATGGAGGAGCGCTTCATTTGCACAGCGGAGAGGAATACGTGTTTGTCTCGGAATTAAAAATTATCGCTCATTTTGTTCCTTAGGCTTTCCGAGAGATAACTCGAGCATCAATCAAAATAATATAAAGTCGTTGCTCAAATTATATAATATCGATTGGCGATGATGCAGTCGATCGTTCAACGATTTTGAATCTTTGTTCCACATTCGCGCCCATGAAACTGAAGAGGCTTTTGAATAGTTTTGAAAGACATTTCTGGGCGTTTTAAGATGATGACTTTAAGAATTGGTCCGGAAGTCAATATTTTGGAGAAGACAAATTGTACCTTTTCAAGATATTACCGCTATATTAACAAAAACAGTCAACCTTTATCGGGATCTGATAAAGATAAGGCTGTTTGTTCTGCGTGAGAAATAGTCTTTTGAACATTTAGATTAGAAGCGACGTCATTGAACTATTTCTTAGCCGAACTTGGAGTATCGGTGACATTTCCGAAAGGAAATCAATCCATCGAGGAGAAAGATTAACCTCGCTTTTTTGGGTTTTAGGAAATATCTCGTAGGAAATGTATAACCAGCAAACGCACAATTGTTAAACCGCTTTCATTCGGAACATTTTGAATGCAAAAGTGGGGTTATGATAGTGTAGACCTGGAAATTACATTTAAATATAGCTCACGTTTTTGTTCTTCAATAATGCATGAAGATTCATTTAAGTGGTACTTTAAAATAGACAGATGAAATTGTATCTAATACATCTATTAAAATCAATCTGTCTACGATTTCGTATCGAATATCCTCCGAAGCAGGTTATTCAATACAACTCGCAAGGTCGTTGGAAAATTGCTTTACAGTACAGACATTTTTCATTACATTTAACTCGTCGAAACTAAATTCTCGTTCGGGTTACGTCGGCGAAAAATCCGTCTAAAGCGTCGCGATATCCATCCAGCGAATTCTTCAAACGCACCGCGAACTTCGAAATAAATTAGCAGTACAAAGAGGTGAATTTCCAATTGAGCTGGAACCTCGGCGCGATCGAAGTAATGCGCATCTTGAATCGGAGTTCCGTTATACCTGCTTCGAGGTGTCAAGGCTGCTAAAAAAATAATTGTTTACCACTCGCCAAACGTGTTGAAAAATTGAGGCTCGATGAATCATATATACACAGAGTGTTACGTAACTTACTTATTTTCATAATAAATCTTTCGAATTCGCAGAAAACAAAGTTTAATTAATGCTCGATTAAATCGGTCAATTTAATTTGGCCAAATTCATACGATACTTTTACCTCAAAAACGGAAACGTGAGCATTTTTCCAAATAAGTCAGATTTTAATTGGGAAGAAAATCACTCCACTTTTTGGTTTATAATGAGAGGAATGAAATATTGCTGCAATGCGAAGATTGGATATGATATAATTGTTTATGAAGTTTTTTAAACAAAAAGTAAGATATTGATTAGTTCATGAACGGATTATTCGCAGTCGGGCTTGAAAGTTGCAGCCCCTGGAATATTTCGCTCTCGCAGGTAGCGAGTAAAAGGGAATCGACATTCGACGGCTGAGTCTGAGAAAGGAAGAGAGGATGATCTAGGCCAGCGGAGAAGGAAAGTGAGCGCTACCGTCTAACGCAGTAACTTTGTATTACGGTCATTATGCAATAATTATCATTATCTTTGTGCTCGTAGACGCAGCGGGTTTTCATTACGGGCGACGTGATTGTCGCCATCGTTTCATTATTTTTGCAACATAACTTGTCCCGAAACGGTTAAAAGTGATTAATTTTATTAAAGAAAATAACAAGGAAGACAAATTATTAATTCTAATAAAGATGAAAACTAACGATAGTTGCGGCTCAAATTGATTTGTTTCAAGTTATTTAAAAAAATGAACATATAGGTAAATCATATATGCCAGTATATACGCACCAGTGCTCTTTTCCCTTTTAAACCTTTTTTTATTAATTTGGGACAATGCAATTTTTATTCCATCGTATTTTATCATTGAAAAATTGAACAAAACTGAAAACGAAAAACAAGCGATG
Source organism: Ceratoteleas bidentatus (assembly GCA_022817645.1). Lineage (NCBI taxonomy): Eukaryota > Metazoa > Arthropoda > Insecta > Hymenoptera > Scelionidae > Ceratoteleas > Ceratoteleas bidentatus. Next base: position 23,110 of record JABFPB010000127.1, read on the forward strand.
TATTTCGTCACTTTTTAGTCTTTGTAACGTGAATCTGAAGTTTTAATAATAATACGCGGTGATAAACGAGATCTTGGAAAAAAGTCGAGGATCCCGGATTACGAATCCCCAGTTCCTGCCATATACAGGCTGGAACTCGGGGCAAAAAATAGCGGATGAAACTTTCTCACGTTTGCACTGTTAAGTATGATTGAACAAAGAAATCGTTCGTGCCATTGCAATGAGCTGGTGCGATTTGACCATGGCAAAAGGAAGCGCTGCCGACGCGAAGGATGGTATTCATTGCTGCGCTATGACGTCCTTGCGGCGATGGAATCCGGGAAGCGAATATAGCACAAGTCAGGATAATGGCAGCTTCGGTCTTATGGCTAACGACGAACAGTAACTAGCGGTCATGGGTTTAAAAATAGACCATGCAATCAATCAGTTCCTTTTTTCTACAGAATCCGCCTCAGCTTTTTCCCGATAAAAAAATCGGGAACCGTGATTGACTTGGGTTTTATGAAAAGGAAAATTTTTCAAAAGCGGGGAAATTAAAAAAATGCTGGTAAATGAAAATTAAAAATTGCTGAAAATGGTACCAGTGTTTAAACCATTTTAAAAATAAAATTAAAATTAAAATTAGACTTAAGCTATAATAATAAATTAAATACAATAATTCATTTTCGAAAAAATTACAATATACGAAATAGAAAAATGACAAAACAATTATTTTCAAAATTATTTTCAAATTTGATCAAAAGACATTTCCCATGAGGATATGTGACATTGAAACACAACGCGTTAATTTTGGAAACAAAAGCATTACAACCCGTGGCAGAAATAGCAGGTCCCCGTCTATATATAGCCAGCGCTTGGTCCCTTTAAATGAATTCCTGCCTTATGCAACACGTGACACGTCACCACGCGTGTTTACACCGAAATGTCAGCGGTTTGCGTGCCGCCATTTTTTGCGCCGCGAAAACGTGCGGATTATTAATAAGCCGTCGTTTTTCCGTGAATTTTTTCGCACTCTCGCCGATAACGACGATAACGTCGGTTTTTGCGATCGCGAAAAAAGGAACGATCTGCAGCGTGTAACCGATCAGTTGAATCGTTCCGTAATTCGCGAAACGGAGTCGAAAAGAAACGAACGCCAGTCATCCATTAAAAGTTTATATTTATTAACCCGTTTTTGTGGTGCTCAACTTTACAGTTCATTGAACGATTGGGATTCGCGCATAACTTGTGCACAGGTGAAAACGAGTAGTCAGCTTTTTGAGTGCACGTTGTAAAGAATAGGAATTAATATAGCGCCTTCGGTGCGGTTCGTTGAACCATAAAATATCAGGTGGCACGTACGAGTTTCATTGACTCGGCAAATATTTTTTCCTATGTTTCGTGCGGGCGCTCTAGTCGCGAAGAATGTGCAATCTTGTCGTTACGCGAAAGCATCTTGACAACAAAAATGTCAGCCGGTGTCAACGATCCCGGGCTATTATTCGCTTCCGCGAAGACCGTTCGACGAATTTTCCCGTGATTCTTCTGCGATTTCGGCGTAAGCGAGGAAACGCCTGTCCGAACGTCGAACTCTAGAGATTAGATTCAAATTCAAGATACCAAAGTAAAATTTGAAAAGTAGATATGAAAATGTTATTCTGAATGTATGTAAACTTTAAACTTGATATATGTATAACACTTACATGAAAATAATACGTATATGAAAACGTCTCCTTTTTAAATGTTAGTATTGATGTTATAGATTCAAATTTTGAAGTTTGATCGCTAAATAAAATATGATTAGGTTATGAATGAGAGGGCTGACATTTTATCGAATAAATTGGTAAAAAATTGTAATTAAAATGTAAAAAATTATTAATTTTTAATAAAACAAATTTTGATTTTTAAAATTAATAATTAAAAATTATAATTTAATATATAAAAAAATAATAAACAATTTAAAAATAATTAAAAATGAAAAACAAGAAAAGAAAACAGGTTTATTAAAGAATAAAAAAATAACGTTTTTTCTCGGTGTTATTTCTCGGATAATTTTCGGATTAAGTATTTTGTTTATCGAATTAGTGAAAACTAAAAATAATGTAGACTTATACCAGAAAAATGCAGTGTAAACCAGAATGCTAGGGAGTTCGCAGGGGTGTTTGTTTGACCCACAAAGTCGCGAGAGGAATTTTTTGTTACGTTTATCGGGGGATTGAGTGACTTTGTTTTATCGTACGTTATCGATAGTCTAATTAGATTTATTTGGTGAAAAGCGATATCTGAGATACGTGAGGACACGTGAACTTTTCTGACTTAATTTTTGGTCTTCAATCGGTAAATTGGATTGGGGAAATATGAGAAGTCAATGAGCAATGACTGAATTTGACTTTAAGGAAATAGATGCAGGTGAGGAGTAGAAGAAAAGTGATACTGAAAGTGAAAAATGAAATGGAAAGTTTTTTTTAAAAAAGGTGATTCAATTTCGACGAAGCAAAAACTTCTTAGAGTCTGATGACGAATTGGAAGTATCGTTTTTGTTGGACAATTTTGTCTGATGAAATTCATGGGAGAATGTAATAAGTTGAAAAAGAATTATTTATAAACGTTTATGAAAATAATGTACATTTATTTCGCATGGAAAAAACTTTTATTCTTATAGTATAACAAAATACAAGACATTTACTTTATTCAAATGTTTATTTGTGTGAGTACTTTTAATTGAAAGAAAATATATCATGGTCAAATAATTATTAAATATTCAATAACGATCATTAGGAGAGGTTGAACAATTACATGTCACAGGAATATTATCAAACTTTATACAACTGAAATTCCAGTAAAACTCATATAGAGTTTTACTGGAAGAATATAGAGAAAAATGATGTTTAATCAAGTAAAATATATTAGATACTTGATTCATTTTGATGTATAATCATATAATCAAAATATCACATTTGAAATACAAAAAAATATTACATGATTTAAAGGTTCAGATTTCGTATTACATTATACTTAAGTTTATCTAAAACGAATACTTTTTCAGGTAATCATTTAAAATAAAAGAATCGGTCACACTTATTGATAGGTTCACAATAGACTTTCTTTTTAATCGATTCACTAATTCAAATAAAATGATGTTGAGATCTTAACCATGCAAAATGTCCTGATATTTTCATTCAATTCGATTGCTTCAAATAAAAGATGTTTTATTCAGAAATGTTTTATTCTACATCCTTACTGATCTTAAATATGTTACCATATATCATGAATTATAAAAACTTATACTGTTATATCATTACATTTTCACAATCAGACATACAATTTTAATTAGACAAGTTTCTATTGAAATGAATAAATAAAGAATAATAGTGAACAAAAACATATAAAATTGGACCACAATTCACATTCATTAAAAGTTCATACGATTCGCGATGAAAAGCTCTATCTTTGTGTTCTTCTACTGAAGTGAACTGAAAAATAATAAGTGCAAAATTGTTATTGACAGTAGAACGCGCGATGACGGTTTCTTGTGCCAGTGCGTTTCATTAATTAGTTTTTTTTATCAAAGAAAATATCAACATTATTTTAATAACAAATTAATAATTCATTGAACTTTGAATAAATTAATAATTGAATTTAACAATTCATTTTAACAACAATTTCTTGTGAATTAAAATACGAAATCGAAATACATGATTGTTTGCTCAGGCGTTCTACTATAAAAAACTAAAAAGTCAACGTTAGACGAAAAACTTATTCATAAAGAAACCTTCAGAAATGTTCACCATATTATCCCATTATATCTTTTCCATTTCTTCCAGTTCTTCAAAAGTCAGGAAGAGCCTCAACAACAACAAAGTTACAAACATGAAATAAAAAATAACTAAAATAAATTAAAATAATAATTTTCACTTCACTTTTCCATTATCACAAAAGTATGAATAAAAATTCCTGAAAATAGTCTAAAGTTTATTACTTCACCCCCGAAAAACCGTGGATTATTATCTCTTACAGTTTCGCAGAAAAAAAATCATGAATATATTCGATTTTTTAAGCCGAGAAAGCTGTAATATCCCCCCTTAATAAACTAAAAAAATCTGAGAAAAATGTCCTTTTCCGTTACGGGATCGTCTTCGCGGACTCGTAATAGAACCGCGCCGTAAAGTCAATTACAGTCGCGCGTCGCAGGTTTACGAAACGGTCGTCGTAGACGCGCTACCGTACTTTTACGTTATGCGAGGATGCGTTTAATAACCTGTCGCCAACGCTTTGATTAAGGCTGATTGATTAAACGCGTAATTACGGCGCGATCGCAATTTTTTGCCGCGCGGCCCTTTGCACGAAACGCGCTTGCGCAAACCTCGTGGCGTGGCGCCATTAATCAAAATCGACGCGCAAACGACAATACACCGCTATCAAAAGTTACGCTCGATCGGCGCGCTTCGAGCAAGTGAACGCGCGAAAAGGAAAACGCTTGAAAGTAATAGATGCATAATAGTATCGACCCTGAAACGATATTTAATAAAAGATCGTGATGTGCGTCATACAATAATTGAACCATGACCCACGACGCTGATCCTACACTTTTACCGTTCGTTTCTCATGATTACGCGGCGCGCCGGCGATCCTTCGCTTTTCATCGACGGTGCGGCGATGTGTGCGTTCGGATGACCAAGTTAATTTATTACTATGACGAGCCCAAGATCTGGGCAATCATAGTCATTGTTGGGTCGCGCGGCGCAACGCAATACACCGCGCGGTATATATTTTGTTCTACATTTTTTTATTGCCGAGCGTCGCCGTGGAAGCTACCGCATTAAATGTCACAAGACGAAGAATTGGCACTCGATTGGCTGCTGCAGTTTGATGGCAGGTTTCATGCATTAGGATGGTTGGAAAGAAATGTTGATGGTCGCATTCAAGAAGCTAGAGATGGAAATTTGGAGGGAGAGTGGGTTTTTTGGATATATATATTTTGGGGGAGAAATGATTGGGGGTCGTGAAAGACTTAGACTAAGATAAGTATGAGGGAGAGTCAAAGTTAGGAGAGGGAATTTCATAGCACATTTTGATAATATTAAATTTACGTCTGTCATCCCACACGGTAGAAAATATATTTTTAAAATATATGCGTAAATATATTTAAAATATATAAAATGTGTTTTAAATATATATAATATATAAATGTATATATATTTTATATATATATATATTTCACTGCTTATATGCAATAAATATATATAAAATATATACATTTTCGTCCGTGTGGGATGTTTTTAATTTTATAATTAAATAGGCTGACTGATAGAAAGCAATTCTTGCCAATTTATAAAAAGTCCCTTTTTCTAGTTCTTTTGAAGTTGTCAACGTTTGAAATTAATTTCTCCTTAGGATATATCTACTTTTTCACTTCGTTTGTTTAAATAAATTTTTTGTTATTGATATGGAAAAAAACATGTCTGTTTTTTCAATTGCCTTTTTTCAACTTCAACATTTTATATTGAGAAAAATTTCGTTTCCAAGATTTAGGTTTTTAGGAAGCGTAATAGGAAGTGGTTTTGTCAATTGCATTTCATTAATAAAAATTTGGTTAATGCAATGTAAAAAGAGCCACAAAGTTTGGATAATTTATCTCCCTTCAATCGACTTCTAAATGTATTTTGAAGGCATTTACGCCAGATCCCCCTTAATATAAAATAATCTTAATTACGAAACCGTAGTTCATTTGCTGATTCCAATTTCCGATTTCTCACAAAAACTGAATCTCAAATCACAAACGCAACTACTCAACAAAAATCGCTGTTTACATTCCCCCTCTTCTGCACTCTAGTTCCAACCGCGGCTCCTTTCCTCAATCACGAAAAGCCACGCGCAACCTGACCCATAAAACTAATCTCCTAAACAAAATACCCAGCGCTAAAAATTACATAACCTTACGTAACCGTCAAAACACAAATTTCACTTACATCCAGCTCTCTAAATCCCCCCGGCCCTCACCTAACCGCTGGTAAAATTCGTGAACCGATTTTCCCATTTTCTCCATTGCCGTGAAATTTCGTACGATTTCCCCGCAAAGCCCACAAAAAGTTTGGTCACTCGTTTCCATTCGTCTGAAAACATTGATCTCGGAAATTCACAACATTTTGAAATCGACTGTCTTTTGTATCTGTATTTTATTAATATACTGAAAAAACGTAAATACAATAAAAATATTATTTAAAAAACTATTTTTACTAATATTTCCAAGAAATTTTAGTGAAAAAATTCTTATAAATTCGAATAATTTTGTCCAAACGGGACAAAATACGGCATGATTATTGTACGATATAGTAAAATTAATGTTTTTTTTATGTTAATGTTTACTTTATTTATACATTTTATAAATTTATATAATTAATTTAATTAATATAACATTTATTCAATTTTAATTGATATTTCATATTTTAATGCAACCCTTTTAGATACTTGCTTAAATCAGTTTGAATTAATCTACATTTTCCTTCTCAAAAAATGAGAAGGAAAAAAGTAAAAGTAAAACTTTTACTTTTCTCAAATTTCTGACGCACTTCATTTTTCTCTATTTTATTTGCAATTTCCATACACCTTTTTCTCCACAAAAACACGAAGAACATTTTTTCATTAAAAAAATGAAAAGCTGCATAGTGCCGGTGTGGCATAATCGGGCACCGCTAATTGAGCGAAATAACGTTGCTCGCGTATTCAGCGTTATGATAAATGTAATCCGCCACGAGTGTGCCTACCTTGCTTTCTTGCAGCGCAGTGACCTGATTCCGTCTATGCAAGAGTAAGAGTGTTTTTAAAGCAAGAGAGAGGTAGATTAGTAGCGAAATTCTGGGGGGAGAAGATGAGAGTGCGAGCGAGAGCGTCGCGGATGGAAACGGAGAGGCGGATAGATGGGAGTAGAGGGGCGCCGGGGAAGGGGGGCAGATATGAACAAGAAGTCGGTGAACGTTTCGAGACACGTAATACCCGTCACGGTAATAGTGGTATAATATTATAGCACCGCTAATGTCATTCATCCATGGTTTAATGGGAAAACACTCGAACGGCCTGGGACGAAAAGGCGCGTTTTCTTCACCGCCCGGCGAAATGGCTTTGTCGCATTTTTGCCAGAAAAAAGGACTGTTAGGTAACCGAGGTGTGACCTGGGTTTACGAGGGAAATGGCGGGGGAAAGTGTTTAGACGAGTTCGCTGGAAAAGTCGCGATTACATTTTTTGTAAAATAGGCAATTCTTTTGTCAGCTCGAAAGTCGGAGAAATTTGTTTGTCGAGATTGAAAATTGGGTATTGTTTGAACAATTGGCATTTTTTTGGAAAGGTAGAATGGTTGTTGAAAGTATTTTTAGAACTAAAAGGAAACGATGTTTGTTGAAGAACGGCTAAAAATTGAACTATCTCATCATATTTTTACAAAAGTTGAAAAATTGAGAAATATTGATAAAAGAGATATTATTAGACTTGGGGAAAAATGTGTAAAGTTCAAAAGTTACATATTTTTTTAAATAAAGTCAAGTTGCACAATGAATATTCTTGTCGCAAAGTAAGAAAAAATTTTTTTTTTCATTTTCGAAAATTACCAGGTGTCCATTGGTCCGGATTACGGTGCAATTTTCCGATCTGATTGCAAAAGATTCTGACTGATGTTTTGTTTCAGTCGAACGGTTTTTGTTTTATGCGAAAAAAGGAATTGCGATAGAACGCTAATTATGCAATTACGACGATGAAGCCTGCACAATGGAAATCAGGATTATGTAGATGAAAGAATTTGTCGAGCTTATTGAGTTGCGGTGATATAATTGTCACTTGGCGAGTTTAATTGAAGATTTATGTAACGCGGATGGGATGCTTCATGATGAATCGTTGAGATTTGCTCTTCCGAAGAGAGCTCAATCATTTTCGCTAAAATGCCGATACGAAATGTGTTATAACATTTCCCACGGTGTATCTGACGGATAAACATTTTGTTTTGACGAAAGGAACAATACAGAATCACTTTCTTTGTTCCCCACCGAAAACGCGTATGTAATAAAAAATTAGTCACGTGACGTTATTGCCTGAATTATTCAATAATTGAAATATGCTTTTTCTTGTAATCTACGTAACTGTGGAGGAGATTAAGTCTTTTCTATAGTCTCTCTGATATGGTGTATTGTTTTCTTGTCTGATTGAACGTAATTTCTCGATAACCAACCACGGAACACGAGTCACGAATAATATAAGATTTGTCGTTTATTTTAATAAATTCATTGCAGTGCAACTCGTAAAGAGTTAAAATTACTTGCAATCGAGAAATTGAAGGTAATAGATACCCATTCGAATTATATTATCTTTTTAAAAAAGACATTTTTACACGATTTTTGTTACTTTTAATTTCTTACTGTTCTTTAACCTCTCAGTCTCATTCTAATAGTATTGTTTTTTATGACTAATAATCTGAGTTTTTTCAACATGGTAAAACTGTGTCCCTTCGAAAAAATTAAAAGCGGTGGAAACAACGAAAAATTTACTTGTCTTTTTAAAAAATGGCAATTCTAGGTTTTGTCATAAAAAAAACAAAAAAAAAACAAACAAATGACAAAACCTAGAAAAATTGCCTTCTTTCTGTTTTTCTATTTGTCAACAATAAAATTTCTTCTCATTTTTCTACACTTTTTAACTTTTTACAAAAGCGTGTTTGTAAAATACTGTTTGTAAAGGATCAGCTAAACATATTTTGTCGATTTAATCTCTATTTGACGTAGACATGCGGAATCAAAACAAATGCGATGGAAAACCAAAATATCAAAGTCAGTGACGTTTTCCCGTTACATGAAAATAAGTTGATTGAAATAAAGAGTTATTTTGAGCTTCCATTCGCGCTGATAAACATCGTCAACGTATTGAAAATTTGCGTTAGCGATTTGTCAAATTCATGTTTTCTCGATAGCAAATACAATAATATTCACATCCCAACGCAAGAGCTACTGCGCAATCACTGAATTTTTTCTTGATTATCAAATACGTCGACTTACGTTCGTTACTCGAGAAAAATGTTTTAACAGCATAACCAATTCAAGCAAATTTAAACTGTAAGTTGAATTACGTTGTTGCAGTCAAAATTTATCAGTGTTTTTGGTTTGAGAAACAATTTTTTTCCCTTCTTTCAGTACAATGTTATCAAGATGCACGAATGTAACCTGAAAGATAGGTTAGGACACATTTATTCCAGAAGTCTTAACAAAGAATCTCAAAAATAAAACACGGTTAAAAAATGAGAGTGATTTCATTTGAAATCACCTCAAAAATAAGAAAATCACAATAATTTATCGAAATCTGCTATTCATCATCTTAGTCAGCTACGTTTGATAATAACATTTTTTGCTATATGAAAGACGTTCTACTATGTACTACGTCTTTCATATAGCAAAACGTTCTACTAAGATGTGTTAAATATAAGTTTCAGTGAGTCAATATGTTGCTTAAAATTACAAAACTTATCCTTCAAATTGGCTTACATTTTGTAGCTAAGTAGGGAAGTACTTATTTTTATACCTTAATTGGTATCTGTTCTTCGTAACAAATTAAATCTAAAATCGGAGACACTTTAATCCTGAGAAAAATGCAGTAATTTCATACTGTCCTCATTATGAATTTTTTGTGTATTTTGGTATTATTGGTGTGGAAGTATGCAAACTCCAGTTTGGTGCAAACATTCCACACTTTAACCCTTTTTGACACCAAACTTTTATCAGTGTATCACAAGTAATTATGTTCATTTCTTCATCGATACAAAATTGAAGATCAAGAATTCTTGGATTTAACATATTCTAACTGAAAACATTCAAAGCCTTCAGAAATTATTAACTTCAATACTTACTCCACTTTATGCATACACCCAACTGAACCACTTAAAAAACTTTTTCCCCAACTTGGAGCTCACATCCAAGTTGGGGAAGTTCACACCCGTACCTTTCAGTACCTCAAATCCTCTCATCCTATTTCTACCACTTAAACCATCGACTCCGCGTTCACTCGTCAGAAGCGATCCTACATCGCGAATTTGTTCTCATCGCGAAATACGCATCAATTTTCCCGGGCGCGGCTAATTAGTGGAAAAGCGAGACAAAAAGTCGATCTTCGTTCCCAGCATGGTTTTCCCTTATGCAATCGCGCGGTGGTCCGGGGAAAACGCGTTTAATCGAGTTTTGTTCCGGCGTAACGGCGCAGTTAGCGTACGCTGTTTTCGCAGTAAATGAATGGGAGGAAAAAAGAACAAAGCGTATGCAACAGTTGCGCGATAGCGATCGGAAAATCTCGGAAGTCGTCTCTCCCAGGGGGTTGCGAAGCCGCAGAATCCGCGCGTGACAACCCGCGATACGATTGTGTGCGTGCGTACGTGCATCTTATTCTAATTCCCCCGGGGTTCCGCACGTACGACTTCGTTCGTTACGGCCGGCATAACAATGCATGACGTAACTCTGGGGTCGAATCCTCCTTGCCTCCTCCGTGCAACGTTACAGGAAAGTGAAACTCTCGGAAACCAGGTCACACCCACATCGTGCTCACCGCACTGGATCGCGCGCTGCGGATCTACGAAATGAAACGGAGATAGAGAGAAACGCCGACTGTGCTCGAACAAATTATATTCTTTTAGGCGAAATATCGCCGGCGTTACGTAAGCGCGAGCGCGAGGCGAAATTCGACGGCCTTTGGAGGCAACTTTTGGGGATGCAGGCGGACAAATTTTGGGCAAGACATCCCTTAGAAGATTTAAGATTGAAAAATGCGCATTTAAGACAGGTTCTTATGGAGAGTGATTATTATAACATGGAACTGATAAATGCCAATTGAAAATATGCTTTAATGTTAATAAAAACTTTTGTTTGTAACTGTATTACGAACAGGTGCTTTGTTAAGGAAAACCTTACGTGCCTTGTTCGTGTCAAATGTGCAATAATATAATAATGTTATATTATTGTTTTAAACTATTGTATTTGATTTGTCTAGTTTTCCTTTTTGATTAACGACTGGAACTATTATAGTACCTTAAGTTGACCAATTTTTCATTTGAACGAAACTTATTTCTGTGAGGGATTTTTAGGAATTTTGGGGACTGGACTGAAGGGATTTTCGGATGGTTGAAGAAATGTTTCAATTTCCGAAAAATGTGTAATGTTACAGTTAATTTTACCTATTTTTACCATATGTAATTTCTCTGGCATTCCGTTTCCGGTACATTTTTGGAGAATTTAATACTGAATTTTTTTATAGTTTTTACTAGTAAAAGTAAGCTACATACCAAACTTAGACAAATACATTTTCCTAATAAGAGTCATGAAAATGAGTGAACGTCAGGTTTACATCAACCTGGATATGCGTGGGACTGAATCAGTAAAACGTGGCCAGTGTACAGAATCATACTAATCTGATTTACAGAGTCGTATGTTGGAAAGTGGATTTTTTAAGGTTAGAAACGATGCAAGCGGTGGCGCCACGTAAATATTTTAAATTAAATTCTATTAGATACTAGTCGAATAAACAGTTTTGTTTCCAATATTCAGAATAAACGGATCAATTGATTATCAAGTAGAAGGTGATGCCACTTTTGAAGTTTTAGTTGTCAACTGATCGTGATTTGATCAAATTGCAATTTGATCTAATTACAATCAGTTTGCGACAAAAAATTATTACATTATCGAAAACGACCGCAGCTGATCAATTATTTTACGAGAGATTGAATGTTTTATAACTTGGGCTGGCGTCGTCAGACATTTTTCTCGAACTTTTTTTAAGAAAAAGTTATCCCTTGGCATTTATTAGTAATTAATAAGATGTTATTGTAGTTAATAGTTTTTTATGCGTAACTATTGTTTATGTGAGAAAAAGTCAATTTTGTTATAAAAAAGCTTTTTAGGTTCGAAGGAATCATTCAGTAGCAGTAGACTATTTGTTATCATTACGCAAGTAAAATCAATATATAATATTTCATTGATATTAAATTATCGATTTTTGAAAGTTACTATTTAATTTAACTGCGATTAAATTAAACAGTAGATTTCAATCATTTAACACTTATTAGTAAGATGAAATACATTGTGATAATTTAATTAGAGCTTTCTGAAAAGTCTCCAATTTTCTCAAAAGTTGTCATTTTATAATACTTTAATCATTGCATAAACGTGAACCACCAGTTCAAGTGCACTTTCTGCATCTGCTTACGATTTCAAATAATTCCATTTTCATAAAATACATTTAGTTGATTTTGCATATTTAATAGCATAATATCGATATTCTATAATTTTACACCAAATTATTTATTAATACACATCTCGTTAGTGGATACTTTGACCGTTATAAAGTGGATCAAATTGTACACCGAATTTATATTGATAACAACGATATTATTTTATTTTATTCACTTCATGACCTACATGAACTGAGCTATCATTTTATTATGGCTAATGGTATTAGTATTTATAGAGTGCAACTCAAGAACAAAGTTAACTTTCTGATTTCCTTGTTCATTCTAGAAAAAGTATAAAATATCAAATCACTATTTTCCCATATTCCCCAATTCTCAAATTTTGTTAATCTGAATCTAATAATTAATCTTATCTTTCCCCGCACGAAAAAAATAAATTCACTAGATATATCGGCATACATATAACTTTTTGCCAAAAAAATGTGACATATATGCAATTTTATATTCGTGTATATATATTTAATTAATAATTTGAATGTGATGAATATATACAAAATATATTAAAAATACATACATTTTGCAAATATATTTTTTCTGCATTTTGTCGACATTTTATACATTCAAATCAATTTACCCTCTTCAAATAATCGCCATTCAATATTCCACATCCTATAAAAATCAAGAAAAATTTAATCCCAGTCAGTCGCCCAAAAATTTTTGGCGTAACACAATTACGCACAACGGATTTCTCCCGCGATTCTTTTATTTTCCTTTTCCAGCGAGTAAATTGCGATAGCCGTTCCCTCAAAACTTCTTAGCAGAAATTAGGCGACTGGCTTGAATAGTCGCGATTTTGGAAGTAACCGTGAAGCAACGGCGTTGCGCGAATGGAAAGGCGAATTGCCAAACGACGGAGTTCGCGGTGGTCGCATGGCGGCCGATTTTTTTTGCGCGCGATTTTGCCGCGTCGCGTTTTTTGGCCGATTTTCATTCGGCGAACGCGCTCGTTCAATCTGTCTATGAGTAAAATCTAATTCCTGGAACGGCATTATGCTTCGTTGGTGTAAACTGCGCGCAATTACCGTCAATTGTTTCCAAAATGGAATATGAGAAGCGGTTAATGGGAAGTTCTTATTATTGCCATTTTAATAGTGACAACTGGTTGTCGAGGTAAAAGAAGACGTTATCAGATGCTGCCATTTTTAATGTCAAATTTTAAGGCGGAATTTATTGCGAGTGATGACGCGAAATTCAGAGTAACTGAATTACGGAAAAATAAGTTTACTGTGATGAGCGATATGCGTCGAAATTGTTTTCAAAGTGTTTACAGATTGGGAAAAAACAACAATTTATTTTTTATAAAAATAAGTTTTTATAAAATTTGTTTTATTTATTCTTTTTACAGCAAAATGAAACTTTAATATGAATGGATTAAGAACCGGAAGACGATTAAAACTCGTAAGGAGTATGTTGATATAAAAATACGAAAATGGAATAAGAATACGATTTAAGCCGTGGAAAAAAATAGAAAAAGAATTTTGAAATATATATATTTTTGTTTAAAAATTTGGATAATGTAGATATTAATATTCGGAACATACATTTAACCTGTGGACATTCCGGACAGATTGTGAGCTATGGCTGGTCAAGGTCTTCAAAAGTCGAAGAAGGTTCGGGAAAAAATTCGACAAACACCACATCGTCTTGAATCAGCGTTACAGTTACGATTACTAAATTGCTGTAAAATTCCATTTATACAACAATTAAACATAATTAACAAAATTTCCAACTCATTTTTGCGTAAAAAATGAAGATCTTCAAAACAGGTGAAAAGTCTCTAACAATGAAGAGAACTGTTTGAAACATTGATATTGCACTATATTTTCTAAGTTCTATGTACTTACCAGTCAGTAACTAATAATTTACATTTTACTGCGTCTTTATTAAGTCAACAAAACTGAAAATGTTAATTATATGTATCATATAATTTTTTCCCGACTTGATGCAAAAATAAAAAAATTATCTGCGTGGCAACAGTTTATTAAGTTTAAACAATATTATAAAGTGGATATTATAAGAAATTATTTTTAGAGTTCACGTCAATATATGTAAAAATCTCTCCCATTAATTACTGAAAGTAATTAAAAGTTGCTTCAGATTACACAAATTATTTTGCGAACTGAACAATTTCCATTTTGGTCGGATTATTTTCAAGAAAATATTATGCTTAAAATAACTTTAATTTCGAATCAAACTGTTTATCATCGATTCACAAAGCATCCGCTTTAAAAATGCAATCTCGTGATGCATGAGATTTTTTATTGTCGAATCACTCGTACTCGATGTTATTCGCCGATTACAATTTTTCTTGACATTCGCGGTTCAATTTGCCCATTTAACGCGTCAAAGCTTATTATCGGCGATATCAATTAATACGTAATGTATGACGAACTCCCAGGAATTGAAAACCGACAAATTTTCAAATTTTCTTGCGGGAAAAATTTTCCAGAAAAAAACCGAGATTAAATCCGACTGATTGAATCCCGATTGAACCGAGAATCAAATTGAAATCTTCTTCATTCCCTTTGTTAATTACAATAATTTAATTATTTTTCTTTTTTTTGTTTATCAAAATCTTCTTGAAAAATAGTCTTTGGACAGCAGGCACAACATTCTCATGAAATTGCACAACTCCAATATATCCTGACTCAGCTCAAACGTTGACCTTCTTTTGCGAGCCACTCTTGTGGAATCAACAAATTATTTCGTTGTTTTATGGTTCGTCGTTTCGTTATAATACCCACCAAGTTCAATTGAACGATCCATTTATTAAACTGTTTGCGCTTAAATTTTTTTGTGTTTAAATTGTGGCTCGTCGAATTGGACCGTGCCACTTTTTCCAAACGACGCAAACATTTTTGCATCGAACTTAAACATTTTTCGCGTTACTTTAAAGCAAACATTTCTTCAATAAAATATTTAGCCTCGAGCGTGAACTCGACGGAATAATTGTTCAAGTCGCTTTGTTTGTTCCGGTGCACTCAAACTAGCCGCACACACGAGCGACGTATATCCGACGTTAAAGTGTAACGTGATTAGGAGGTCAATGAAAACTGATAACGTTTATCTGCGAGCAGAAAATTTTGTGCGTAACGAGCTGTCGTATTAACGAATAGGTCATAATTTGCTTATTCTTGATTAATAAGCAATTATTTCCTAGCTGTGGCGAAGTTTCTCCCTCTGCCACTTTTTCACACTTTTTTCGCCAATAAATATTTTGGAGTATCGCAGCGGCGATTTTACCGCAGCGCCAGGAAAATATCTGACAGGTTTAATTAATTTGCCAAGGACTGTTATATTAATATCGCGAGCGCGGTAATAAATTTGAAGACCGATTTTTGTGATTTTCGCGTAACGCAAACATTTCAAGTAAAAAGTAGCCGCACGCGTTAATTGACGGCGTTTTCGACGATTTCGCTAATGAAAGTATATAATTAATTAATTACCGGGGCAATAAAATTCTGGTAACATCGATTTTTTGCTTGCAACGACATTGCGACATGTCTGTAAATCGATCAATAACGTGAACGGCCAATTAATGCAAGTAATTAAAAGAAACGACAGTTACATATGAAATGAGATACCATTATGCGAATACGAACAGGATCAACCGTGGTAATTGAGACGAGACTTTTTTACGCTTTTACGGTAATTACAAAGGATTTCTTTTTGAACCACAGAGAGCCTATTTGATCTTAAGTATATCCTTTTGTAATAACGCAAAATCGATAAGTAACTATTTAATGTATACACAGAGAAAATTGTGCACAGGAAATTGCTATATATACATCATAAAAGTAGGATATTTCTTGAAAAAAAGGCTGCAAATATTTTAGAAAAGGTTTTTTTTATTTTTTATTGAAATAAAATAGAATGATTCTCAGAAACGTGCGGAACAATTGCATCTAATTATGTACAGTTTGATACGAATTTTTATGTCAAACGGAATTGTAACCTCCGATATCCTGTTGAGTTCTAGATTTAGAATTGCAAGGAAAAAATAGTTGGATCGAAATCAATCAAAAGGCGTTATCGGCTGTCGAGATTAGCCCTCATTATATTGTTGTTTGACACGATAAATATTCGAGTTTCTGTTTTAATTTCTAATGTATATTTTAAATATAGAAAAGCGTTTTCTGGTATAAAAATGTGTTTATGAATCCTAATTAGTCCCGCGTGATATCACTCGATGAAAATAACAGCAGGGTATTATTATATTTATTTTTCAATTAATTAATATCGAAATTACGTTTAATTAGTTCTGTCGTTTAAAATGCAATTTTCTGAATTGTTTGAGCGCTGCAACGTATGCGACCGCGTAAAAATAGCGCAATAAAATTAATATTTAATCGGTTCGTAGCACAAGCACGCAACGTCAAGCACAAACTATAAATAAACGTATTCTACAATAAACAACAACATTTAAGAAACATTATATAGGTCTTGTGGGATTTATTGGATGCTCCCAATTTTGACAATTAATAGGCGACATAATTATTCCACTACATATCAGCTTTTTTTAGTGCATTCACATTTATCAATTGCTATGTGATTGCATTGAAATTTGCATGACATTATTTCACCGTTTGAGTTTGCGAAAAATCAGTACGCAAAGTTATCGAAAAGTGGAGTGAATACTTCTTGTTCTATGTTTATCTACTTCTTTCAGTTAACTTACTGAAGCGAGATTGAAAATAGATTTAACTTGAATCTCGTTGCGATTGGGGTGCACTATGTAAACTGATTCTAAAATATTAAAATTGTTGAAGAGGAATTTGTTTTTAAGAGTATACAATTTATGGTTTTTTGAAAACATTCGTAATCAAAAAATTGTGTCCAGCCTTGGGTGTGATATGAAATAAAGAAACGAAATAAAATTTACTTTCAAGTAGCTAATCCGTTACATCACTGATTAAACGCAGTTATCTTGAATTTAAATCGAATGAAATTCGGTAAAAGTATCGAGATAGTCATCAATCAATTGTCACATTAGAGACAAATGATTACACAGTCTAGTGACCTTTTATTTCGAATGTCGAACTTGAATTCTACCGAATGTATTATCGAATAGAATTTTAGCTCTTTAAAATTTTAGATTTAGTGCGATTTTATGATAGTTTAGCCTTTGCCTTTTATCTTTAATATTTATCTTTTTTATCAGATAGTTTTTTAGATATTTTGTGACCAAATTCTGATCAAATGCTATCATAAAATATCTCATTCGGATAGCTTTTTACTACAGTGCTTCTTCTCGTAATTAATATTTGTTTCATTTCATTGGAAAAAGCAAAATGTTGCTCCAAATTAAATATTATACAAAGAGTAAATATTTATAATCAATTTATATAATGCAAATATTTATTTTAACCAAGTTGCACATGAAAAACTGCAAGTGAACTTTATAATAAATGTCTTAATATTTTACGAATGATAAAAAAATAGTTCATCCAAAGTCCATTCATACCAAAAATTTTGTAAAAGTCTACCAATTTTAAAAAAATAACAAGTGCACAAGTTGAACATTTATAGGATAGGCAGAAAAAAATAGTTCATCCAAAGTCCATTCATACCAAAAGTTTTGTAAAAGTCTACCAATTTTTAAAAAATAACAAGTGCACAAGCTGTACATTTATAGGATAGGCAGAAATCTAACCCAGACTAACATTTTTTATTCTTTTATTGAAGTTGAATGGAACGCTGTATTCCCTTGGGACAAGAAAAAGCTATATTCAACGAGCAATCGTTGACGTTTCTACATAAAATAAATACCTAAAATATTTTTGAATACTCTTCAAACCAATATACCCTTTTTTAACCCTACCTTGTGATTAAGTACCAGAAAAAATGTTGAAAGACACCTAAAAATTGACATTTCGAAGGGGAACCCCCGTCAAATTATTCGGTACACAAACTTCGAATCCTTTAAGAATTTGAACACATCCCAGCACTAATTTTTACCGCCGGGCCGGGAATGCAAATAAACATTTCTTCGCCTCGTGGTGCAGGAACTTGAAACCTCAGGGGGGTGGAGGGGGCCCTGCGGGCGCGTCAAAAATAATTTTTTGCGAAGCGAAAAATCCGCGCGACTATACCGCGCGAAATATATTTGGCGGGTAGCTCTTTCTGAGAACGACCTGGCCGCTTTGGCGTATCAAGTGCAGTAGCAAGTAGTGTGTTCGTTCTTGACAGGAATGATCAGCGAGCGCGTGTTTGCACGTGTGACTTGCTTTGTGGCATAGATACGATAAACACGCACAAACACTCAGCATCCGATTCCGCGCGGCGACGTGTTGGTGCCGAACGCTGCCAGAGCTCGCAACCCTAACCTATATACCGTCAGCCAGAATAGAGACAGTCGCGGAGAAGGCGGATATAGAGTTGACTTAGAAAGTGCACACACAAGCCACGTCGCTCGTCATATTGCAGCTAAATAAAACGTTCGCCGACCGACGCGTCATTCGACAGCGAATATGACAAAAATTTTTTTAAAGTTTATTTTTGAAAAAAATTTATCTTTCAGATTTTAATTTTTTAAACTTCAGTTTGAGTTGCAATTTTTTCAAATTTTTAGTACAAACAATTGTTTAAATTTAATTTAAATAATTTAATTATTTAATTTAAATAATTCATGATTAAATCACGGCAATCAATTTTTTTAAATAAAAAAATTGTTTAGTTGATTTAATTTTAAATTAAAAAAATTTATATAACGAATTTGTATTTCATACAAAATTTAGAGTTTAACTTTTTTAAATTAATTTTGTGTTGCAATTTTTTAAATTTAAATATAAATAATAATTTTTAATTAAATTAATTAGTTTAAAATTTAAATTAAATCAGATCTGATTTTGTTGATCAATAGAGAATGTCCAAAAATGTTTGAGACGCGTTTTTTATAAACATCTATTTAAATGATTTGTTGGTTTGAAAATTGTGACCTTGCATTCGAGCACAGTGAAGTGTTATTCACTACGACTGCGGGAAATAGGGTACTGAAAACGAACAAAAAAACAATTTCGGTAGGAGCACTTTTTAATAGCTCGATAATGGCATGAGAAAATAGACAGAAATTGGGGTTATTAATTAAACGCTCGAAGGCTATTAATTAAAGCTACCCCAATTTGGCAACTAATGAGCGCAGAGGATAGGGAATTTAAATATAATTCCGTCGGGTGCAATTTAACGTGGCGATGGAATTTTACAAGCTGGGAATATTTCGGGCGCCGTTTGTCGTGATTAACATTTTTCGATTCTTATCTGTTGTTTGTCTCCAATTTGAGGCGAGCACTCGTAAGCAGGTACTAGTGGACTGGTACCTGTTTCGGGACAATACATCCGTTTACCTTTTGCCTAAATACATCCATAATTACACTCTCGACCTGCAGGTAACAGTATCCCTACACAAACTGACTCGGGATTCTCTGAATGGGTCGACTCTTGACACTTTTCAAAATGTGTCATATCGCGTGACAATTCGTGAAACCAAAACAACTCCGGTGGATTTGTTTTGGCAAAGAGGGCGACGCTTTCAACGAAAATTATCTGAAGTTTTGAACTGTTACCGGATAAATTTTTTAAAAATGGGAAATTGTAAAGGATATATAATCTGGTCTATTCGAATAGATGTCGGCAAAGAATGTACCCATTAATTAGTGCATATTAAATATTTAAATAATATTTTTTAATATTATACTAATAAAATACAACATTTTTGTCAACGAAAAATTAATAAAAAATATGCAAAAAAAATAATTTTTAAATATTTATAATATATTTATAATATATTATATATAATATATTATAATAAATAACATTTAAAAAATATTATATTATATTAATAAGATGCAACAATGTTTCTTAATTAAATATTAATAAAGTATATAAAACAACGTATATTCTTAAAAGAAAAAATGTTACAATAATTTAAAAATATTTTATAATGTATAATAGCCTATATAATAGCACTTATATAGGCTACCATTCATTATAAATAACATTTATTATAGGCTTAATAAATTATCAAGTCTAGAATATAACACTTAGATGCATCTATATATGCATCTAGTGTTATATTAATAAAATGCAACTTTCGTCATCGAAAAATCAGTTAAAAAATACAAAACCGATTATTATTTAAGAAAACAATGTTTTTACAATATTAAAAAATATTCTACAATTTATAATCATCCAATATCTGTATATACAATCCTTCCTATTATTTTAATAGGGTGCAAAAGATATCAGTAACTGGCAGTAGTTTTTGAAAAATGGTTTGCCTCTTAAAAAATTGATTGCCGGACGATTTTCGTTGTATCGCTATTTTCGCGCGTATACGGGCCCGCCTGTGTACGTGTGGCCTCTTTAAATAAGCGTTTTCGCTGAGTAGCATTGGCAGACATTACATCTAAAAGCAGAGTCCTCTGGCCTCGACATCTGCGAGCAGACAACGCGGCGTCAAAACTCGGCCCATTATGTCACACGGCTCGCGACCGAAAATTCCGCAGTCACCGCGGCATTTTCGTCGCACGGCGTTTTCTCCCTTTGATGTCGAGCCGAGGAACGCCGCCGCCGGAAACGCGCCGTCCGCTCGAGCGGAACGGACTGATTACGCGAGATGCAGATTTGCTGGTATATTAGCATATTGCGCAGGTTTGAGGCATTTAATGCGCTGTCGGATTCGGGGCAATTAAGTCGTAAAGAAGAGTGGAAACCTTGAAAAATG
Source organism: Ceratoteleas bidentatus (assembly GCA_022817645.1). NCBI lineage: Eukaryota > Metazoa > Arthropoda > Insecta > Hymenoptera > Scelionidae > Ceratoteleas > Ceratoteleas bidentatus. The sequence goes on from JABFPB010000127.1 coordinate 44,077, forward strand.
GTGCGTTCGAGGCGACGTTTTCTTTTGGTGGAAATTGATCTGGAGGAAAGGATATTGGTCATTTTGTTTCGATGAATTCTATTTCAATCATTCTGCGCCATAGAACGGTATTTTAAATATAAAAAATGATTTTGTAATACAATTTTCTTCAACTTTTGGCGAGTTACATTCTTTGGAACTTTCAGAATTGTAATAATTAAGAACTCACTGGAAAGTTATTTTCTCTTGCAATTTTCATGGCAAAATTCCTTCGATGTCACATTTTTTAACTTTGATTTTAGCCAAAAAATTTGTTCGGAAATTTATTTCGAAATTATTATGGACAGTTTAATTTCGTCCGAAAGTTATTTCATCAGCTCTGATTACAATTCTACCGATTATACTTGTATAAAGATGATTTTAACATTACCTTCTATGTAATAAGAAAAGTAAATTCATAGACGAAAAAATGGGAATCAGGTGCATCTATGTCCGATTAGATAAATTTTGAATTCAAGTCTGATAAGGTGTCTGCGATCTGAACTTTAGATGAACAATGGTGTTTGCTTTGATTTTGACTTTGGAATCTAATCAACAACATATCGGTATGATTTGAACAAATTGTGTCAAGAAATGAGCTGCAAGGATACGTAGACAATCGTTTTTCGTTGCGGGAGCTTGAAATGTTCGAATTAAATTTTCTTTGGAATGGAAAGTAATTTTTGAGATTACAATGCATTTTTTCGGAGAGAGCACCATCATCATATATTACTCTAAATTTACTGTAATTGTAGGCATTTTAAACAGATTCATTTTCTATAGTGGATTTTCGATAAAAAAAATTAAAAAATACAAATTGAAAAAAATGGATATTTACATATCTCAATCAGACATAATTCGCGTCGTATCTGAAACATAAATATCGCCTTTTCCGAAGTTTTCGTCGAAGCCACGTGTTGCGCATTCGAGGCGACCCACTATTACGAATTGTTTGGTGCGGCGCTCACTCTGACGTCACCTTGGTTCGGGAATAAAATGCGTCTTTAGTTAATATATTACAACTTTATGTCTTCATGTTTTAAAATTCTGTGATGTTGTTCGGATAATGTTATCCGCTCATAAAACGTAAAGTACCAAAGAGACGCGGCTGATTTACTCAGCGCTGAAATACGTCGATTTAATTATATTACCGGTCGTGTTGCTCAGTATGGAGTGATTTGAGAATGAAGTTTTTTTGTTTCACTACGTTAGACTTACGGTTTTATCGTAAATTCCTCCTGGAATTTTATGATATACCCTGAATACTTATTTGTGCGGGACGTAATCTTTCAAGAGAATTATGAATTTGCATATTTATCACGTAATGTATAGTGCTAATTAAAGCATCTGAAAAAAAGAGATTTAGTTATTACTAAATTAATTATATGAAATAGTTGTTCTTTAAATGATTACGAATTGTTTCTAAAACTAAACTAAAACATAGTTTAATCGTTGCAACGCAAGAAGAGATTTGTTACAATGTTTAGTTCCGAATTACACGGGAGAGTAATTTTGAGGATTCATCGGAAAGATTTTTTTAATCGACTGCTCGAAGCCCTATCGAGGTTGTCCTGAAGGGTTTCACGGAGTCTGGTTTAAAAATCAAATTAATTGAACGCATGCTGTACAATAACTGTTATTTCAATTAGTCGGCTATCGATCGAACGAACGTGATGCAACTTTCTAGTAATAAGTCTGGTACAACTTACAATCATTTTTTTCGTAACTGAAAATGTTAAGTAGCTTAACGTGTAATCTAACACGAATTATGTAATAGCTGAATCAGAAGATTAAAATGTCCAATAAACAAATTTCTTTTCAATTCCATCGTACTTTGAATCCCTAATCCAATCCCAACTTTAAGAAAATTGGTATTCGTCGAATACCAAATCTTGATGGTTATCATCCTCTTCCACTTGAATTTATCTTACAGGGTTTGACACTTCTCATAAGTGGGTCAACATTTATCTAATGGTTTTAAATGTTTATTCGTCAATGTTTATAATAAATTTTATCAAAAAAATACAGTATAAACGTGCATTTCTGAGATTTCCTTCACGAGAAAAAGTCCTGTTTACCTTCCCGAAAATATTTCATTCACATTCTTCTACTTACGTCACACGACACACGTTATTCTTTTTTCCATTTAAAACAGTTTTTGCAGTATCGTACAAAAATAACTTAATCACCGTTCATCGCCCATACAAATTCCTCAAACCAGTGCAATCAGAATGATAATCAATCAGATGTAACTATATTCCGATTTGCCTGCACCCGACGTACCGAGTCAAAGCACCCTTTTTTCTGACCGGCTGTTGCATATTGAGATCGTTCTTGCCCGCATTTCAATGCTAATCGAATCGCTATAAAAATGTTCGTCGATCGCTATTCAATTTTCATTTCTAAGACACGATCGTTCGCGTCATTCGATTTTTGTCTCTCGGCGAACGAGAAGACGAAAGGTGTGAGACCCTGAGACGCCTACTGCCGCGTATCCTGTTCCTACGTGTGCGCCCATATCGCACACTTATGTCCTCGTTGCGACGGCGCTAATCTATTTATCTAGCGGCGCAACTTATCTTCTGAGATACGTCGGGTCTTTGAGCGATCGGCTTGTCCACTAAATGGGCGTGTAAATATCCATCAATGGACCAAACTGGTGCAGGCGAGCCAATTTATGGTCATCCGCAAAAACGAAAAAAAAATGCATGTCTGAATGTTAATTTTTTTTTGTCGCGGTTAACTTCAAAATTGGTCAAAGGTGAAAAATTATGCATTTTTAGTCATCCGGTTACACGTGCAAAAAATTTGCAAAAAAGAACAGCAAAAAGATTGTTAAAGTTGCGTTGAACTTTTGCTATGTGGGGCGATATGCAAATCGGGTGACGTAACGGTATCATTTTTTCTACGAGGAAGACACGAATGTGTTCCTTTTGGTAACCTGTCGTTTGCATAACGAATAGTCGATCGAAATAAATAAACAAGCGAACAATGACATGCGATCAGAGCGCGGGGATCAATGGACAAACGAGACACGTCGGACTTATTTAACCGCGGCTCGTAAAAACGCTAAAAAGCGGGACGTTGCGTAAGCCCGCTTCTTTTTAGTGTAACTTTCCAAAATTTGCCGCGTATTTAACGTTGAAATGTTGCGCAAGCGCGAGTAACTTTCGAGTTAAATTTTTATTGCGCCGGCGCTATTGCAATTCGATTTCCACTTGGCCACGCTTTTACTCCGTCCCGAAGTCTTGCAATTCGGCGCGAAAAACTCGCGAAGAATTTCACCCGAGGAACTCGGGGAAACGGTGAATCAGAGGACAGGCACAATCAAAGGAAACTTCAGAAGTAAAAGTTTTATATCAAAATATATTTATGCATAAAGAAGATGACAACCGTGGTTGGTACTCGCGTACCGTAATACATTATATATCTTTCGCACGTGTGATATTCATCCTTATATTTACATTCTCGCAGTCACACTGTATATAACATAATCCGGGGCGCACGCATCCGACGTTACGGAGATTTGACAATTGCCAGGTTTTCTGGGCGGGACAATCGGGAAATCCGGAGTTTGAATTACGCGACGCGAGTGCGTGCACCCCAAATGAGTTATATGCCTATCACGCGCAGGTAAGTAGCATCAACAATCGCGAGACCAAACAACGCAACCCGTTTCTCAGAGGAAAACCCTTTTCCAACAAAAAATCGACGAGGACGTTTATCACAAAAGGATTTTCTGACGGCTCATTTTCCGTGTGACGAACGGCTCCTGTGTTCCGTATATATAACATATATAACATCGATAACCATATATATACTCCATATAAACCTTTACTTATGCGAAACCCATTCACACAATTGTTCTCACTGGTGGCCCACCCAACGTCACGCATTCGACACTTAACAAAATATATTATCTTTTACAATATGACATAAAATATAGATTATCAATAAAATAATCGGTCTTAACTATATAATACAAAAGCGTGTGCACGCGTGGTTTGTGCGCGTGACGACGGACCCTCGATTGCCCAGCCTTGTTAGAAGCCCTCCTCGCGGACAATTGCCCTAACCTCGCCGTCTTCTCCCGTCCTTCTCTATACATAAACTTCGGACGTTGCGCTTCATCTGCATGCTTCCTCGTCGTTTGCTCGAACAGAAGAGATCTCTTTGAAGGTGCCTCGATCAGTAACCACGTAAGACCCTTACGTTAGTACTCAGGTAACGAGAGCGATAAGTCTAGCGATCGCGCGACGATCGGAATATTGCGGGAATCGAACGTTTCCCTCCACCTCTAGTTTCCCTCGTCGTCGTCGTAGTGTAAAATTTTTACAGTTTTTTCTCGGTGCGTACAAATGTCACGCGGCGTAAAAACGACGATACAAATGTGTAAAAAGGCCGAGCGCCCGCGCCGGGGGCTGGAGAGGGACGGGGGGTGGCGCTAGTCGGGTCGTCTTGTCGTTTTGTTCGTGACCCACGGTGCCGGCGCTACGGCTACGGAGTATGTACATTGAAAGGAGCGTTGAGTTGCGCGCGCACTCGCGCGCGCGAGTATTTCCACGTGGTTCAGCAGCGTAAGGCGCGGGAACGTCACCCAGTCTTGCCTCTTAAAACGAAAACGCGCTCCCAAAGCGTCCGGGACCTGTTGCACGTCAGTCATCAGGAACTACCGAAAAGTACGATTTGGGTAGTGTCAGACATTTGCAGACAATTTGACCCGAGCGGAAGACTACACAACGAACAAGATAAATTAATTTAAACGTAGCTACACTGAGGGACGAAGGGTGCAACCGGCAATGGCAATGGCAATTCGGCCTCGTTACTCTTCCAGTAGCGCCACCAACTGTCTAGGTATCCCTAGCCGGAGTGCATTGCGATTGCGCTTGGTTGTAACCTCGTCCTTGACGATCTCGGGGAGGAAGATGAACCCTGGAAGCTGTGTCAGACCTCTTGCTAGACAAGAGGGTCGCCGTCATCCAGGACGACCAGTCAGAACACTCTAACGACAGCCTCTAACTTGATCTTCCTCGGTCCCAGAGTCGTCGACGTTTCCGCGTTATTGCACAGTCCACCGGCGCGGCACGAAACGACACCACACACCAACACCACTTCATCAGGACTCGGCGGCGCAGCTGGTCGCTCCTTTGGCGCCTCCTGGTTGGCGTTCACAGCCGGATGGTTGGTCGCTCCCTGGAACGGTCTGGGTCTCTCAGCCGCGGCTTCGCTACATCGGGCTCTGGAACTGGTCGAGGTGCCTGGCGATCTCGCGGTGCAGGTGGTCCGAGGGCACCCCGACGCTGCTGATGAGCGAGCGCAGCACATTCAGCTCCTCGGTCAGCAGCTCGATCCGCTTCTTCAGCAGGTCGTTGTCCTTGACCAGCAGCTTGACCTTCTCCTCGGTCTCCCGGGAGCGCACTTTGGCCTTCTCGCGGGACTTGCGCACGGCGATGTTGTTGCGCTCGCGGCGCCTCCGGTACTCGTCGCTGGCCTTGTCGATGGCCTTGGTCTGCTTCCGGGCGACCGCAGCCGCCGCCGCTGCCGCAGCGGCGTGGTGCTGGTGGCTCATCATCGACTGTTGCTTGACGTTGACCCCACCGAGTCGGGGCTGGGTGGGCTGCTGGTGGCCCAGGTGGTGCACCGCCCCGGCACCTGCCGGGTGCACGTTAGAGGGTGTCAGGGTGGTGAACGTGGGGCCGGCGTTCGTGAAGGGGCCGCCGTTGGTCGCAGGGCTGTAGCCACCAGCAGGGTACTGGGGACAGTGTCGCCGGTAGTCCGCGGGGTCCAGGGGCTCCTCCTTAATGCTCGGGGACTCTGAGCTGGAGCTGTTGCTGTCGCTGCAGCTGTTGCTGCCCTGGTGGTAGCTGGCGCCACTGTGCACCGGCTGGGGCATGTACGCCAGGGTGGTCCTGGGGTAGCCCTGCTGGCGCGTGTGCGCCTTGACCACATGCGCGGCGCCATCGGCACCACCATTGCTCAGCATGTCCAGCAGGCCATCGTTGAAGTGCGAGTCGTTGATCAGGTGCTGCAGGTCGATCGAGATCTCTGGGGTGTTGAGGTCGGTGAGTTCACCGGCGGCGGCGCAGTGCTCGGCGTACTGCTGGTGCAGGCTCGCCTTGCTGGCGGAGACCTTGCTGACGACCGAACCAGCGCCGGTCTGCTGCTGGTTATGGTTCACCTGCAGGGCTGAATTGTTGTTACTCAACATTTGGTTGGACTTTTTAAGCTCCGCGCCGGGGCCACCGGGGTTCTGCGCCTGGTGGGCCGACGTGTCGTACATCACGGGGGATTCCATTGCGTGGCGGTACAGTGCGATCACTTACACATCACAAGCCAAACGGGACCACGTGCGCCACACGAGTTCGCTGCACTTGCGCGGACGACGACGACGACGTGACAGCTGTCAGAGTTCGTGGTGTCGTGCCGGCTGCTGGAGTGTTTACGATTTCGCCGCACTGGGACACCGGCACCGAACAACCCTCGTCGTCGGCGCACTCACGACTGTTGGCTCACTATGACGCGGGGATTGAGCTAAGGTGCTCTTACGAAACTCTCCAAGCGACACGAGCGTCGACCCGCGACTGCACGGCGATGCCCGTTGTCGCAAGATTTCATGCCGCGCGCCACGCCGATCTACCGCGCATGCGCCCCGCGCCGACCAAATGCCCGCGCGACTGCCCCCTCCCGGCGGACCCCCTGGCCCCCCCCCCCGCCATGCCCGCCACGGTGCCGCCGCTTTTCGCCTTCGACGCTGCACCACTCGAGGATGCCGGAGCCGCCTTGCACCCGGAACTATTTTTGTCAATTAAGCGGCGATGAAAAATACCTGCGCGCACGCACGCGCCCCAAGCCACGCAGATATAGCGCCCGAGAGATACGACGTTATCGGATTTTCGGCGACTCCGCGGGTTCGAGCCAGAGAGGCGCTCGTGCGGAGACGAGTGCCAAAACACGAGGGGCTCGACGTATTTCTGCGGAGAGCTTTTTTAGTGTTTTGGTTTTGAACGGTTGTGAGGAGACTTTGGCTTGGGACATTAAGATTTCGGTAGATGGTTTTTTGGGTAAGAAGAGAAGGAAAGTTTATTTGATGCATCTGGGAATAAATTTAAAATAGATGAATCGATCAGCCTGGAATATTATTAATTAATATTCTAGGAATGTTCCTGGAATAGATGTATGTTCCCAAAATATTATCAGAATATTATTTAATATTATGGGCTGACAGGGTAGTGGAATATCAAACAATATAATTTATTTATTTTTGTTAAGTTATCTATGCGAAAAATACCATTAGATAAATATAGACGAAAACACATAGATAGTAGTACAACTGTAATATAAGAACTTTGCGGATTTTGTTATTCTTTGACATCTTCATAAGTATTTTTCAACGATTTTGCATTGACATTAGATTAATGCTAAAACATAATAGCATTTCAAATTTTTTGGAATTTTTTTTTTAATTTGCTGAAAGACAGATTTTTCTTGTAAACAGCGTCTTTTCTGTTTGTTTCCGAATTTCAAAAACTTATTCCACGATTTACTTTGGGAATGTTTCGGTATTTTAGTTCAATATTTTGTTATTTTCAGAACGTTTCAAGAAAGATAAACATTGACTCAGTTTACGGAAAACGTTTTCCAAAGTGAAAATTCACTCGGTGACCTTAATTTACCAATGTTTCCCAAAGCAAAATACGGTTTGTCCAAACGTTAAACTGACAAAGTTCGACCGTCGCGACCATCGTGAGCGACAATTATTGACAGCACTATTAATAATTATTTTTTATTTTCAGCAGGTCTTTGAATGGACATAATTGCACTGATACGTTATCTAAAAATGTCAATGTACAATTAATTTTACTTCGCGTATAATTTGGTTTTTAGCAGGTCGTTAAATTTGTTTTATTCTTAACAACCCAATAGATAAAAACCTGATTTTTATATGGTTCAAAAATAGCTTAAAAGTTTAATTACCCTGCAGGTAATTAAACTTTTAAGCTTCAATCGGGGGTAAACCGATCCTCTAAGTGTTTTGGTAACGATACCTCCTAATTGCAGGTATATGGGTTCCAGACGAAAATAAATTGTTTGTCGAATTTACAAAACGGTTTTAAATTACAATCCGCAAAATCGCTGGTTTAAATAATACCCACGACTTTGTTTGACGTAGGAAATGTGTTTGCCTTTAAATGAAAAGTTAAATCGAACCATGACCACTCAGAACAAAATTCTTCATCGCGAACTAAAATATGTTCTGCCCCTAAATGGAAGAATTTAAATTTCCAATGGGACAGATGATGAATGCGCTACGATTCAATCGCTTTGACGTATTATTGGTTGACGTCCATTCACGATTGGACCGAAATCGTCGGCGCTTGTAGTAAAATTAATTAATAAATTAACTTCTTCATTTGCGCATTAATTACCTAGTTCAGTAATGTTAATATCATTAGGAGTGGTTCGGAATTGATTTGCATTCAAGGTAATCCCGAACTTTCAATGCCGAAACGTTCATTTTACCTCGGTTATACAAATTTCTATTTAAATAGGAAAATTTTAGGATTACGATAAACATATTTCGAACGTGACACGTTTTCAGTTAAATAATTTTTGCTGACAGTAATAAAGTGTTTGAGTCGAATAAATTTGGTGCATTATTTCACTTGTTGAACTTGATATTGTTAGAAGTGTACATGAAAAATCAGTCGTTTATCTCGGAATTAAAAAAGTCAACGACCCAACATTTTGTCGATTAAATAAGAAAAAATGCGACGGCGCATGTTTGGCTTGGGACAAAAATACCACATTATCAATTTTAAATAACGATTGATCTCTGATAATACTGTCAAAGGCGGATAAACATATGTTGACGTATACCGTTCTCGTCAGGTATTTGTTTAATGTAAAATGGAGATTAGGATGGCATGTCCTCCCACGCGTTAATTGGAATAACGGAACTTCATTTTACTAAATTATGAACGCAGATGATAACGAGGAACAATATTTATTTAATTTGCAACAATGTTGGTAAGAAAAAATCATACGTTTCGTCGTAACACTAGCCTGTATTCAGATTAAACGTTGTTAGATAAGACATTTTCGCGGTGTTAATGTTAGTTTTATGAGCGAAACTTACAGATGTTTTTGGATTAAAAATATTATACAATTTAATGTAAGGAGCAATTTACTGGAGACGAGATTAGAAAGTTCGAATTTAGAATTGGCAGGATTCTTGAAAAAGTGCTCTTTTTTATGAAAAAGAAACTAATTGCATTTTGGGTGTTAAATTAAGATTCGTATTTTTAGATACTTGTAGATATATATATATTTTTAATCTAACAAAAAGTTTTTTTATAAAATTTCATAACGGAAGATGAATATACAAATGTTTACCAGTTCGTAACATCATAACAATAGTACAGTTTGTGTAATTATGAAACCTGCTTCTGGAAAGAAGAAATCTACTTTTCCACTTATTACTTGTTGCTGCTAACACAATTTTCACATCACCAACTTTTACTTATCACTTATCGATATTACAGGTTTTGATAGTATCATGAGAGTCGTTTCGGACATAAATTTAGCGTAGGATGATAAAGAAGATTTACAGGATATCAAATTTATCGACCGTCGGCAAGTTACTAGTTGCATAATTTAATTTCTGTCGTTGTTATCGGTACGCGATCCGATGTACATTAATACAGTTTTAGTCTATGTTAGATGGCAGGTAGTTTTAGAGAGCTCGTAGATACAGTAGAGATTATCGCGTTTAGGGTCTCATTTTAGAATTTAAAAAACTAATTATTCAAATGTCTAGCGTTCCTAACATTTTCAGGTCAGCAAGTTAAAATTAATGACGTGTATAATTTTCCCATTACCATGTAAATACAATCAATATATGTATTTTTTTTTTATTTATTAACCCTTATCTCAAATTATTCTAAAACAATGTATAACAGTCTTCAGAATTCTTTAGTTTCTTTGAAAGTTTGTGCAAAATGATATTATGGTGAGGTATTTTTACATAATTGTTATTTTAAACAAATGTTCATGTAATATTAAAACTTTTTATAATAATTAATTAAATAAAATAAATAAATTAATAATTTAAAAATACATAAGTAATTAAATTAAATTAAGAGAATAATAATAATAATAATAATAATAATAATAATAATAATAATAATAATAATA
>JABFPB010000128.1:0-54280 GCA_022817645.1 Ceratoteleas bidentatus
ACACAAGCAACCAGAGGCAAACACTCACACCAGCGAACACGCCCGCCAAGCGTCGTGCTTGTCTCGCCCCCAAAGTCGCCTGGCGCCCGCGGCAAAAATACACTTACGTGCCTTTTTCTTTTTCGCAAAATAAAAAGTCGCGGACAAAAGGGGTGCAAGGTCGCACGCAATCATTTTATTTAGATGGCCTTTTTTGCGCGAGCTCGCGGGGATCTTGAGGTCCGAGTCTTTGCGCGAAACGGACCGTCCGATATGCAGATTTGCATCGCGGGAGTCAGTGACGACGAACGAAAATGTTTGGTTGTACACTCAGAGAAGAGTTTATTTGATTGAAATAAATGTCGTATTTGTATACGAGCCTAATAGATATTTATTTTGATGAAATAGATTATTTATTTATATTAAATAAATTTCATTTGATTTTAATAATTTGTTTATTTAAATCAAAGAAATCTGTATCTGAACCAAATAATCTGTTCTCTGAGTTTAATTACGTTTTTGGTAGAACTGATGGGATCCCTGGTTAAAAATATGTAGAAACCATTAGGAATAATGTAGATGAATCTATGCGGTTTCTGACCGAAAATTTTTGAAACCGTAATTAAGTAGAGAATCTGTTACTAATCACATTTTTAAATACCTGTGACAAAGACAAGAGAGGTTAGTTAAAAGAATGAAAATAGAGTCACTCTTTCAGTTGTTTTTAGATCTGCGTGGCAGCTAATTAAAAAATATATTAGGAATATTGCTTATATTTAGTAAATTGATATTTAAAAAATTCTATCATTTTATTAGGGTATTTTAACATGGGGTAATAAAAATAATAATATGTTTCGAGTATTCTGTAAATTCATATTCAATTGTTTGGTATTTATTGTTTATGCAAAAATAGATTTTCTCTATATTTTATTTGGATCTATTCGTTTCTGATAGATTTTTTCAACACGGATATTCGGTCGAAATAAGAAATCTGGTCATATCAATTGACTCTAGAACGCATATCTGGAGTACAAATGTACCCCAGAGAACATGACACTAAAATGACAGTTGAATATGTGGAACAAAACATTAAAAACAAAATGTGCGTTCTAATATACGGAATGGCGATATACGGAATGGCTGGAAACATATGCAGCCATATATAAAACATATACGGCCATGTATGTTTTGTCATATATGGTTTCAGTATTTCCATATTTGATATTTTTTATTAAAAAAATCCTACATTTTAATTTTCTGAAAATTTAAATCTTATCATATATGGATATGAGAATATAAGACAAATATGGAAATAAGTGATAATACATGTATGGCCATTCATTTTTACTAGGGCCATGACCCGCAGTCATTAACAATTTTCCATTTTTCCAAATAGGTATAAATCGTTACCCTACGATGTTGCATGAAGTTAGTATATACTTCATTTGTAGAACTGTTTTCTACCTCTTTATCTAAAAAAAGAAAATCTTTTCATGTAAAATAATGCAAATCAAAACGCGCACTAATTAGTAGATTTCGTGATGAATAGTTGGAACATAGACCTTATTTAGAACTAATATCGTTTTTTTCTAAAATCTGTCAAAATTGCTATAGATTAAAATAGAATATATTACTTGCGATCTGGAAATAGTTTTCTATTTGTTCGTTTGTAATATATTTGTTTCAAAAGTGAACAACCCTGACAATAAAAACTGCTTTGGAACCATAAATGGAATTTGCTTTTGGAAACCATTGTAGAACCAAGCTTGGTTCAACCATCCATTCATTGTTTCTTGATAGGTTTCATGATTGGAATTCCTAGATGGGTTCCATGAATGATTTCCAATTATGCAACTTGGTTTCCAGACTCAAATTCCATTTATAGTTCCAAACCAATTTTGTTTAGGGTAGACATTTTGGATATGGTTATATCAACCTAACATTTTAGTTGAATCAACTAAACTTTTCTCTAAGCAACAGTGCTATATAATTAGGAGATGAAAAAGGAAGTTTTACTTGCATCAAAAGCTTTTTGTTCTGTAATAATTTCCCGAGGTTAGAGTCAAAGGTAGAATCATATATATATTGCCATATATAAAACACATTCGACTGTATATACTTTTCACTTATTTCCACAGACGTTTAACATTCACATAATAATATATACATGAAATATATTGTAGACAATAAATAATAATAACTTCGTTTTTATTAGATGATTCAAATATATTGTCATACATGTTTCATGCCTGAATATGTATGTATTCGGGCATTCCACAAACCACAATGTATAATCGTAGCATTTCCATATATGGGTCATATATATGTTATCTTTAATAAATTAGAGGGGTAATATTGTCTTGACTAGTATTTCGTGAAAAAAAGTCGAGACTCCAGACAATTTCTGTGACTTTTCTACCAAACTATCTTAGAATTAGACCCTTGCTTTTTGGAGTGTTTGCATGCGAATTGTCGCAATTTTAACTTGGTCGAAGGGAAAATAATCACGCTGAAGTCAAAGTTCTTGCACGTGAGAGAGCGATTCGAGGGTGCAATTAAAAAACCGCTAAATTACTACAATGAGTCGGTCGTAAAGAATGGTTTGTTTTGTTCTTTGCTGAAATTGAAGGAACTCGAATTAATGAACGCTTTTCTGAGCGCGGATCTCGAAACGCCGTTGTAATTTAATTACTTTATGAAGCGGCCAGTGTGACGTGCGCCGGTGACGAAACTGAATTGATTTTTCCCGTTACGTTTGGCGAGGTGCATCTCGGAAACCGAAAGTAATGAACAAGTTTTACGGTTTCGGCGTTTCGTTTCTGTTTTCTTTTTTTGGACGCGCTAATATGTTTCTTACAGCGGTTTTTACTTCGGCGCTGTATTTTAAAGAAAAAGCTCGGACCAGTTTCATCGTGTTCCCAGTCTATTTATTTACTTTTTTCCTGACTCTCCTTTACTCCAAAACGGACAATAAAACCTGGACCGAATAAAATTTGAAGCAGCCGCGCAATTGAGTACGAAGGCGAGTGATAAATTATGAATATTGGATTAAAAGGGGCGTTTCTTCAGGAATCGTATTGCTTTTTAATAAGCGTCACCGAGGAGGTTTATTCAATAAAACATAAGAAATTATTAACCGTCGATCAAATAATTAACAAAAAATAATTGCATCAAAAGTAAGCTTGCATAAATCGAATCGCCGATAATTTCATTATTTGTATTACTTAATTAATTTGATTATCAAATTAAAAGGAATAATAGGAAAATATTCGTTTGTCTCAACACAAATTATCTTTCATTTTTCACTTACACCAATGGGCTGTGGGGAAATTTCCCTTTCTTTTTTCTTTTCATTTTATACTCGGATACGTATATCGAGTGAATCGTTACGCGCGCTTTTTCATCGCCTCGATTATTTTTGTTTACGAACAATCATTTCTTATTTTCGCTATTTTACCTCCGATTTATTATGCGCCGACAACGAATGTAAGCTAATTACTGCAGCATTATTTAATTTTCAATAACTTAATTTTGTTCTTATACGTCATTTCCAATTATCCAATGTAACGGAACTTGGAGGATGAACGTCTGGTACTAATGGAACTAAGTTGCAAAAATACATTATTACGCAAAAAGTTTCCTTACCACAGGACGTCAATTTTGTCCGGAAATTATTATACCTGGATGAAATATTCAACTTATATTATTATTCGAGTAAGGAAGTATTAAGCGACATTTTCGCGGCGTTATTATTCCCTAAATATTTAATTAATAATCAATGAATAAAAGAATAACATATTACATGAGACTGCTTTTTCCAAGATTCAAAGGTTACTTTCGTCGCAGTCGCCAAGACGTTATTTTCGAAAGGTCATATTGCAATTATGAAAAAAGTGTGTGATCATGTAACTTTTTATTTATGTCTCTTCACGAAGTACTATATTAGAGTTCAAGTCAAACCATTTTTCGAAACGGAAATAACTGAACAAATAGAAAAGAAACTTGCTCTCTTCCTGCCCAACGTTCAATTATAATTTCACCGGGTAACCAGCCGCTGCGCGAAGACATAATTCACTGTTTTCTTTCCAAGTGGAAACATTTCTACCGTAATTATATCACAAACGTAATAAACAAGATAATTAACGTAAAAAAATCGATTATAGAGGAATTCAACTTCCAGATGATTAGATCAGATTTTAGTTTCTCACGAGAAAAACTGAAAAACCCCCAATTCACGCAGATCCGTACGATATAAGATCAGGAATCGCGTCTTCCCTTCCTGATTTGAAAATTATACAAATTTTAAGAGATCAAAAGATCAAAAGATCAAAATTAAAAGATTATTTTTATTCCATAACCGAAGTCTCCGCTATATACTATTTGATTTTTTGAAAACCGGAAATTTATTTACAAAAAATTCTATAACTAGCAGTTCTAAAATCCAAAGTAGTCTCACGTGGCTCCAGATCTGAATTCCCGTTTTTATAAAACCGAGCACGTATTCCATGAAAGACTCGGGCGTATCTGTCCAAGCGACCCTTCGACTTTTGATCGCACTGTACCGACTTAATATCTTATCTGGCGCGGCAAAAAGTTGCGCGCCCAGGCATAACGGGCACAATTGGGATAAAAAGCGTATCTCCCGTGGCGTATGGTCGCGACGTGAAAAGCTCGTCGCGCTACTCGGTGACCGCGGAAGAATCTAATCCAATAGATGCGCATTATTGTCAGACATATTGGTGTTTGTTCTTGAGGTATCCGGGGTTGAGATGGGTGATTCAGGAGGAAGAGGGTGGTTAGCTTTATTGATCTGTAAGACTGCCAACCTACGGACACTCTGCTTACTCGCTCTCCTCCACTCGTTCTCCAGGACCTCCTCTCTCTTCCTATCTTCTCTTCCACTCTTGTCTCCGGAGCTAACGTCCCTCGCTCTCTTCCGCAAACTCTACCTATCTACCCTACGCTCTAGCCACCCTTAACGCCGCTTTAGCGAAGGCACCCATGCCCTCGTCTCCGCAGCTACGACCCCTCGTCTTCGACGACGACCACCACTAACCAGAAATGCTTCAACCCGTCATTAGTCTGCCCTGCAGAGACCGCCTTCTCCTTTTTTCGGTCGCGTGCTGGCTTCTTTTCCTTCTTTCGCTCCTTCCTGGCGAAACTTTCCTTCTCTCTGTCGTAGGCTACCACTCACTCAAAGAACGAGAATAATCACGAGTTCCATTATTTCTGCCCTTCTCAAAATCCGGTCCACCATTTTGTCAGACTTATCGTTGTATGGAGACTGACACTACGAAGATGGCAATTCTATCTTATTGTGTGTTGGTTTAAACGCTGACTCCTTTTCTTGCGTTCAAAGGCAACGTTTGTCGTCCGCGGTTATAAATTTCCTCCTTTTTATTTTCCTCTCGGTGTGCTTTGGTCGTATTTTATGGAATTAATGAACCCAAAAGGTCGCTTGGGCGAAATCACTACCTGCAATGAAGGCTTTCGGCAGGAAAACGTATGTTTTAATTTGTTTGCGGACCAATATTGACTTAATGTTGGAGCTATGACAGCACGTCAGGAACTGCAGGCAGTAGCGATTTTCTTGCGTAAGATCGGTCATTGGCGATGGATTCGTGCAATTCTGATGTGCGTCTGTTTGCATGAAACTCGGGGTTATCGACAAACAATAAGTGTTCGGTTTTTGGTTAGTGGAAAAGAGATTTTGAGGATCATTTTGTAACTGTAATTGTATTTTGTGAAAACATATTTAATTTATATTCTCCTTTACTTGGAAAAGGAAATAATTTATATTCTTTTATGTTTCTTTCTAAGTGGCTAATTGATTTTTAATAAACAGTTTGAACGAGAAACAGAGCGAAAATTATTTTCTGTCCTAACTCTGCCAAACAATTTGTTACGTATATTTAAAATTAGTTTCCTTTCTAAGAACATTTATCCAGTAGAAATTAGATAATAAACATATGGCATAATTTATTAATAATTCGCATTTACTATTTTTGTATGTATTCTTAATTTAAGATACCGCGAAAAGAAAACTACAACTATCTTCAATATATTTCGACACAACTTATAATACAATATTGAAGACGAAAACATAATTTTGTTTAGTATTAGTCTTCAAGAACTAGTAAGCATTAAATTCAAATGATTAAATAATTGAATAGGTAAAAATAAACCTACACCTAATTATAATAAGAATGTGAAACTAAAAGACTTCGGATTTCCAAGAAAAGATACATTTTACTTTCATATTCTTAGTTTTAACGTTTGTAGTAATCTCAACTGATCGTTAGCAAATTAAGAATTACGAGTTCAAATTATATTTTTTACTCTTATCATCACATTCTTTTTCACGATCGCTGTATTATTCTTTGTACAGCAGTATTTCTTTCAGTCATTCCTGTACTTTTTGTTTCCTTTATTTTAATCCTATAACCGATTTCCTTGTAACAGAAAGAAGGCAAGAGTGTATTATAATTTCAACAAGGATACATGCGGGCGCGGTGGACTGTTTGCACACCTTTCTCACAAGCGTGTTAGACGCTTCGATGAATATCAAAAACTGTGGAATGGAGTATTTTACAGGATTTTCAGGATGAGGAATTTTTTTGTGTTTGATTTCACGATAGACGGAAAGTTTGTTATCTTTATCAATTAGTTTTCTATAGTTTAATCCAAATGATAGCGCTAGAAGCCATTGACATCAAAAACAATTATTAAGTTAATTTTTTATTTATGGTAATGCTATCTTTTTTTATTCTTCGTTATTTAAAATTGCATACAGCTTGCAAAAAAGGTCAATTTTTATCGAGCTAACTTATTGTTTATCGCGGTCAGTTTTTTAATCATAAAGTAATCAATAAAAACAGCTAAATGGATGAGAAAATAGAAAAAGTCAGATATTGAGGTGACAAAGATCTCCCGTCTACTCTAATTCAATTATCCGGATACAAATTGTTTCAATTTCTTTTAATTGTAAGGAATTATACATAAGTTAACCGCTTAATACAAATTATCTTCGCAGTATGATGTTAAATTAAGATTTAAATAATTGCCGGAGTTCATTTACATTTTTATCTAATTAGTCAAACTTACAGTATCTTCTACATACCGCGTGAGTTAAAATGTAAGATGAAATACGGAAAGAACAAAAACGAAATTTACCGAAACATTTTTCCGTGTAGGTCAAGGCTTAACGTTTTTCAAGCCAACTTTTTTCTCATAAACCAAAACTATGAAATTTAAACCGCCGTCGTATGTATGTTGGTAAGGATTTTTCGTTCAGTGTACTGCAATGTAAATAACGCAACGCGTGTTTGATCATTTTTGCCATTATATAAAATGAAGGAAAACAGAATTTCTTTTTTGAATACATACGAATATAATTTAGTAAAAACATCGCAAAACGTTCACTGGTTCATCGACACGCGAAATAAAATTGAAATCGCTGAAAAGAGTTAAAGTCTTACACTTTGGAGTGCAATAAAATTGGTAGCTGAAATTCGAAACACCGACATTCTTATTTTTGCAGCGCGAACGTAATAATTATTTTTGATAAAAATCACTTTCCCTGTCGAAAAGCGAACGCTACAAAAACTAAAAAGAACCACACTCATACTTTTTCAAACTTTAATTGAATTTAAGAATCAAATTTTCAACAATAAAAGTAAAACGTCGGTCGCGTGTATTCATCAAACAAAATAAATCCCGAGCTTTTTCCCCTGAAACCCCGAAATCAACCTTGAACCGCGTTACAAAGACCAGCGGAAGATTGATCGACTTTTGCTCCTTAATTTACTTTTCTCGCGCGAGCGGTCGCGCCGATGAAACGTAATAAAGCGGTCGCTATCGAATATCGGAATAAACGTTATCGAGCATTACTTCTTCAAGCCAGGTGGTTTGTTGAAAATGACGAAACTTGTCGGAATATAAATATGCATATTTTTACAGAAAAAGCTGCGGCTATTTAACATCCAATAGTTACAGGTTAGAAACTTATAATATATAACCCCGCGACCAATAAAAGGTGTCGGAAATGTGTCAACGATGTAAACCATGACACGGTGTTCCTATATCCCATTTATATTTTTCCGAGCAAAATCTGTACCTAAAAATCCAAACCAAAAATAAACGTCACAGAATTATAACCTGTTTTAGAGGTTAAACATTTACCTATTATCTGACACTACCAATTAGCTATAATATAACCCAGTTGGCCTATACCCTTCTATAAAAATTTCCAAAACCAAAAAATGCTATTCCAATCCCTCTTTCTTCCCAAAAATCCCCTAACCTTCCGAACCCGCAGTATCCTTCGAAAAAAGGATCGCAAAAATCTTAACGCGTCCCGCAAATATTTCGCGTGGACGCATCCAGGGTGACTGCGTCCACCATTTGCGATACATTCTAAGCATATTTTCGGCGCGGACTGTACCGGTCGTCGGACTTAGATTTAGGGGTTGTTAGTTGGAGGTAGTTCGCGGGGGGTGGCCGCCGGAGTTCAAGAGAGAGTCCGTGGGTCGTCGTCACTGGGGAGGAGAAGAGAAGTGGTTTGGAGCTGGTTCGCATTTACATAGCAGACCTGGCAGGACTAGATGACTAAGCGGGGGGAGTACAGGGGTAGTATTAAGAGGAGAAAGGGGTAGGTAGTGGCAATTCTGGCAACATGGCCGCGACCGAGCCGCACACCCAACGAATATCAGCGGCTCAGTAGGGGCAACTGGAGCTAGGAAGTGTCCGTCCGTATGAGTATCCTGCGGACCGAGGGAGAGCGAAAGAGACGAACGATGGAAGGGTTGCGCCCGAAAGAGAAAGAGATTCGGCCGGACGAGGCGGACGAGCGAGCGAAAGGCTGCGCCTCTTCGTCTCGCGCGTTGCGCGCCCCGTTCTCTCGCTTTTTCTGGCTGCGTCTCTCTCCGCTCTCGTTTCGCGGCGCTCTGTGTGCGGGCACCGGCAGCCCCCGGCGCCTCCTTTTGCTTAGACGCGATTCTCGGATTTCGAGCCATCTTGGGGCTTATTGGATTATCGAGCGCCGCTATTAGATTAAGCGCCGTTCCGGCGCGCGATTAATCGATAATATGCATTTTCTATTCTGTTTTACGGCCGCGACAAAGCGCCGCGATTGATCGCGACCGGTAATTCCTGACGTATTTATTGTCGAAGCGATATTGTAAGACAATTGCGCCAGAGAGTGCCAGGGCTGATTTATCGCTGATTAAACGCGGCCGGAAGGTTTTTTTTTGCGAGGAGGTTCTCCTTTTTCGCCGCTTCGCCAATTTCGATCGACTCGGTGACGAATTTCGCGTCGAAGGATGTAACCTGAGATACGGTAGCTTGGGGATATTGATTATGATAGTGACGTTGTTTTGTAGCTTCATTTCGCGATAGAGCGCATCCGGTATTGGGTATTGAATTAAAATGTTTGCCCGGGCTATTATTATCGGAGATACGTTTAAGTGATTATGTTTAGACTCAGTCGTTTTTCGTTGGGTCATCTTCTGTTTCGTCTTATTTCGTCCTTTTTTAGAGATTAAACTTCCTTGTTGCTATGCCCGACTTTTGTGGGAATTAATTATCTTCTTATTCGAAAAAAAGAACAATAATTTTTCCCTGGAATATTATATTTCAATTTCAAAAGAAAATTCATACGTTAAAGCATAAGAGTAGAGAACATTTTTATATTCTCTGAATATTCGATAATTCGGAGAACTGACAAATTAGGATCATAATTTGCCGTAGTATAATAATCTGTCATTTTGGCAGTTTGTAAAAAAGACGTATGTTCGAATGTGATGAAACCTATTGGTCTCCAACCAATTTTTGTAGCAAACATGGTGTGGAAGTAGAAGTGGTTTACAATATTTTCTGTGACGAATAATCTTACGAAAAAAAAGTTTTCTTGCGAAAAATATTATAAAATTAAACTAGGTTTAAGTAATATAATAACTGAAAATATTATACATAAATAGTTTGAGTCAATCTTATAATATGTTTAAATCTTATTACTCATACTCGTTTTTTATTATATTTTATGCTCGTGTCTTCCAATATCATTTTTTTTTTCAATGCACAACCAGAAATTAATTAAACTCATTAAAATACCGTCGTCTTAAATAATGTATGAATCATATTAGTTTTTATTTAGAATAAGACTAAATAAGACTTTTCTGGGTGTAAATATCTTTTTTAACGTAGATTAACTGAAATTCTCTATAACCACGTATCTAAATACAATCGACTTTTTAAGGACGCATCACTGAGACAAGGACACGTATAAATGATATTGTACTCCTTAAAATATATATCATCAGTTACAAAATTTTTTTCTACGGGTCGAATTACTTACCTAAGGGAACATATCGGTTGAGTAACGTTGAATCAACGTTGATTTGGTTGAATCAACGTTGAATCAGCGTTGATTCTACCTATGTGTTCCTTAAGGGCTTAAAACGTGTATACTTAAAAGTGTATGTCGATATGTGCATTACTTTTATCATATACTCAAATCTTCTGGACACATACACCTTACACAATACGGTAAACTCTACTTTTTATTTCACCGCCGAAATTCATCACCAAAAAACCTGACTTCAGTAGTAATCAACATCAATTACTCCTCGATAAGCGTTCGATCAAAAAATTCGCAATTACATAGGAAAACTGCTGCACATTAATATGTTAATCACCAGCAATAATTAAATTACCTACGAAAAACGTATCGCTCGCGCCACTATCAATCGCTTCGAACAATTTTTCCGGAATTCCAAATTATCGTAACGTAAAACGTACGCATCGGTATCAAACATCGATGAACAATTGATTAGCAATCGCCCCGGATTACACCCCAAAGAAGAAGCCCGATAATTACGCCAGCCATGCGCGATCAAAGAAAGCTTGTTTCCGATTGCGAAACAATCTCGCGGATTCCGAGCGAAATTATTCAGACGTCACGGGCCTTCCTTTACGTCCGTCGCGAGATTTTTATCAAAGCTTTATCGCGCGCTCGTCAAGAATGAATGGGGATAAATAAATTGTCGATCAAACGCGGCGAACTTGAATCAATAACTCGCCCTGAGAGCCCCGCGGAAAATTTGACACAGCCGATTAATTTATTCCGTCGGTCTGCCCGAGCTCGAGCCAGCCAATTGCGCGTCTTCGCAATTCGCCCCTTCTCGTCTAAGAGTTTTTCCTCGGCACAGCTACGGTGGATTCTAATTAAGCCTCTATCGGTTAGACCGCCCAAAAGCGTACCGAAATGAAACTAAGCGGTGAGCCCGAGGGTCAGCTCCCCACCGCGCCTTGGTCTTGCGTATTCCCTCCCCCGAAGCCTCGCGTTGAATGTTAAACATGGCAGAAATACAGACGTTGACTAATATCGGGTTAAGGAGGCTGCCGGGCGAACGTCGCAGGGCGATTTCTGCGCAGCTTTGGGTCCGGCTAGAAAAGTAGCGCAGTCGCCCCAGAGACGGAATTCACCATTGAACGCAGAATGCAAAACATTTTAATTAATAATAGTAATTAAGATTGCTGTGGAAACATAATTATATTCGTGAGCTTTGTACACTTTGAAGAATAGTTTGTTAAAACGTCCAAGATTGACAGTTAGTTTTACTATACCAAAAAAAAAACGTTATCATAACTTCGAAGAAGTCCTACACTAGAAAAACAAGTCTTACACATCTCTTAAAATAAGAGATTTCATTTTCCAAAACAGATGATTGACAAATTTTCTTGGTCGTCTAAGAGAATTTACCATACCTATCTGAAAAATTCAAACTGCATTAGTTTGCTAAAATGAAGTGTAAATGTAGAAAACTTTCATTTATTATCGTTGTGTGAAATCGCGCTGGTAAGCGCTACTACGTGAGTCAAAAAAGGGCGTACTTTCGTCAAAAGATTAGCATAATACCGAAGCGTTGGCGCGAAATTTCGACGCGGATTACGCAGAAAACATGGCCCAATATGCTTCAATCAATTTCACGTGGATTCCCTTCTTTGGCTGCGGTACTTAATAGCTCCGGAGAGGATCAATCTCAAATTGATCGGACCGGCAGCTCGCGTTCTACGATAAAACTTGTATAAATACGTACATGTAAAATGCAGGCTAAAATCAAAGCCGCGTGCATTTTCGCGGCTGTTTGTTTAAATGTTTATAGTTATGGAAAATCAATAACGCGGTAATTCGGATTATTTCAAGTCCAAGTTTTTCGCCTGGTGCGCTTGTTAGAGTGCTTTTGATAACGCGCGTTTACACGGTATCGAGGTGCGGAAAAATGTCGCCGACACTGGACGGAGAATATCGTTTCTGTGTTTCTAAGGCACGCCGCTTATCAACGCCCGTTGACTTTTGTATATTTATATTGCGAGCCAAGTTATAGGGCATTGGAGCGAATCATTCGGGATCGCTCCATCAGGGGCAATCGATGTTTCATCAAAGTTAGATTCACGACTTGACCGATTGAGAAAAAATAATAAAAACTTAAGATGATAAACAGTATTATTTTAGTTATGTTTTGCATGGGAAACGCGGGAAGAATAATTTGTATTGATTCAACGTGAAATTTGAGCGGTTGAAATATTGAGTTAAGCATCGTAAAATTATACAAATCAGCCAGATGTAATCGCGAGTAAATATTGTAAAATTATGCTACATTACATTCGTAATACGTATTTACTCTGTACATGTTACTATGATGGTGTATTCGTCGAGAAATAATGTTTTTTTTTACAAAATTGCTGCTAAGTAGACCAAACTCAAAATTTTGAAAAACTTAAAATGAATGCTGAGAAGATTGTTATTTGAATAAATAAAGACCTTTTTACCAAAGAATTGATAAATTCACGCGAATGGTTTATCGGAAAAGTTCGATTTATTAAACAGGTTTTCGGTAGATTTGTTTGAGAAGATTCTAATTTAGTAACGCAAAATACCATTAAATGTTAATCAAATATTTTAAATTTTAAAGAAATTTAAAAAACAATACATTTATAAGTGGTACTGTACGATTAAGCTTTGAATTTCGGAGGTCCTGGACTTAGTCCTAATTTGAAAGTAAAAAGGAAAACCACAACTGCGATTGCTAATTTAAGGTCAGCGTTAGTCACTCATTTATTTTAATCGTCCCACCACAGGTGCCGTAAAACGAGATCTAAAATGCTGGTTCAAACTCGATTTATTCTGGTTTTTAACCATGTTTGAGTTTCATCCAAAATCCACTTTCTTAAATGCACATCCCTTCGCACGAAAACCAACAACTTCAGTAAAACGTTTTCCAGAATTCATTAACAATATAGTAAACTGATTTCCTTTTTACACCCTCCACCAATCATTCAATCAATTAAACTGACTTTTAATGTGAGTCACAAATTCACTTTCTGACATTAAAAAACACGACTTTTTTTAATTAAAAAAATGCTTAAAAATTATGTTTTCCATAGTTCATCGAGAACTAAGATTAAACGTCTGAAATATCCCTGCACACTTACACTCTGAACAGGCAGCCGTCCACCCACGATTGAATCACAAAAATGTCCTTTAGAAAATCAACGTCACACTTTAATTTTCGTCATTTCATCGTCGCGACTTCACTCGGATGACACAAGATCCTGCGACTTTGTTCGCGCGTGTTTCAAGACTGAATGAATTTCGTTCAGAGAGCGCCTCTATGAAGTGAAACGTGCCAGGATGCATCTAAATATCAAAAGATGTAAAGTAAGCGAGAAACTTGAATAACGGCTGGGGGTCTAGCTGGGGGTCCGCGGTCCAGGTGGGGTCCGCACCGGTATATCAAGTTCCGCGTCAGAACTGGACCACGAGTCGCGCGCTTTTTTCCACATTCATTTGCATCTGCAGAATACGCAGAGGATTCAGTGAAATGACCAGTTTGTGCGACGTAAGACAGAAAACGGGGAAACGAAGAACTGGTTTCATCTTAAGGGTGCATCGAAAAACAGGCATCTCCCGACGTGAGATGTAACTGACTTTAAGAAAGAATAAAGATGCGGCAGTAACAGATAGCATATAGATTCTTAAGTGCCCCGAAAATAAGAATTATGTCGTTAAATTGAGAACCTTCAAAACTGCTTTTCAAGCCGAGGTAATCTGGATATACAAATCCAGGAAACCAGCACATGTAGGCTGTTCATATATATTTTTTAGAGAAACGTGAAATGAAAGAAATTAATTTGATTGTGCAAATGTTTTGGAAATTAAATATTTTAAATCTTGTTAATATTTCGTGCAATAAACATTAGGTCGACATTGATAAATATTTATGTGTGAGTAGGTGTTTATTTAAAGGTATCATTTGTTTTCTGTACAGCAAAATTTGTAGTATCATCTTAAGGATTATTTTATATTGTTTTCAAGTGAAGTTAATGTAATTGATTAAATACTGTTCCTTTAATACACTCGATTAATTTTCCAGCAATTGTTAAAAGTGTATGAATATTAAATCAACGTCGCAGGTCAAATTAAACATTTAAAACATTTCATAATAAATTTATTTGTTCGTGCATATAAATCTTATATTTTCACAGGAAACGAAAAATATCTTTTACAACTTTCTGAGCCACTGCGGAGGAAATTGAGCCCCAACGATATAATTTCACTTTTGACCATATCACCTTTGACCTGAAATGAGTTTTGTATGGGTCCATTTGATTGATGCAATGCAGAGTCTATGTTAAGCCTACAAGTTACTTTACAAATATTTGTATTGCCAATTGTCATAATAACATATGCCTGTTTCTTATATTAAATAAGATAATATCATAAAATAAATAATAATAAAAATGTTAATATAAAAGAAAATGTTAATTACAAAAATAAAATTCGTACTGAATCCACGAAAGAAAAAAAGAAAAGTTATTTCTGTAAATAGTTCAAGTTGTCAGAGCGTTGGATTTTAATTTATTAAAATGGAATTATACATTGAGTTCATAAAAATGTCTTGAATATCGTCAAAAATTGATAATGTTTTTTATCAATATTATGTTTTTATTGCAATATTTTCATCTCACAGATTTCTTCGAAACAACGAGATCAAAGATTATTCGTGGGTGTTAAATGAGTTGTTTATGTAACAGAAAATATATAGTGTAGAATGATGGGTAAAGTAACTGTACATAATATCAAGTTTTTAAATCAATAACTTTTTAATCAAATTTTATTTCGGAGTATATTTATAAAATTCATTTGTGAGAAAAAATATTACGGTTTGTATGATTTCTGTTAATTCGTCGGTTAATTTTTTACAACTTAGCGTAATTGTTCAACGAAATAAAAGCTGCGCGAAATAAGAAAAACTCATGAAAATTGAAAAAGACTTTTTGTGCAAAACTTGATCGAATTCATGATACACTTCATCGTATCAATCCCGACTTATCAATCCGAAAAAAACACTTTTTTAACTATTTTAATACACTCGATAAAACTCTGAGACTAATGAAGCAATTAAAAAAAATGTCATTACATAACACTGATTTTTATTCACTAACGCACATTTTGGAAAAAATCTCTAGGGTGTCATTTTTTATACATAACCGAGTGCCACAAAGAGGTCGATTTGTCAAAAAAGTATGTACGGCATAGAAAAAGCGAAACAACGGAATGGTGAAAGTCGACGTGCAACTCGAACAACAAAAACAATTTTGTCGTTAAATTTTATATGATTTGCGGCTGTGCGAGCGCTGATCATGCGCCACCGTTGACTCACCCTGAGCGTTATCTAAACTTTCATCTAACCTCTTCTAACAGCTATCTAATTCCGGCGCGCCCCACCATTTTCTATGAAAGAGCCAAATAGCGTTACAAGAGGGACGCCGAACACACATGATAGTGGGGCGGGCTTCTCATATACAGTATTGCCAAGAATCGCTTGCTATAACATTAAGGTGCCGTCATAATATGAAACGCAGGCGCTGCGATATGCAAATATCCGAATGTCAATACTCGTTTCTTAGATTTCCATTTCGCGTTGAATTATTTACCTTCCTCGTGCATATTTCTGCGATATTAAAGCAGTCCTCGTCTAATCAATTAAACTTTACAGGCTCCGCTAACAAATGAAATCTACCCATACATGCATTTTAATAAATAAGCCAAGTCCTGAATAATTGCTTTCTTCAAGACAGTCGAGGACAAATATCGCCGTATTTACCGAGCGTATTTTAATTTTATTAGGATACTTTTTGCACAGGTGTACGTAGCTTGATTCCACTTTGAGTGCATTGAACACAGTGAATAATTAACTATGTAATTTGGACAACGCTGTATCAAATAAAATGGAAGGTGTTCTTCGCTGAGACACGTTTTGTTTCATGTATGAACAATAATGAATATCACGAAAAATAGTGGAGAATTCATTAATTTTATGTCATGTAAAATTGTTGCACTTAAATATATCATGTGGTCACGTCGGGCAAATATAAAATTGATGCTAAAAATACTGTTGACCACAATTTGTCAAATTTGGTACGTAGTTGTAATACAACGTGAAACATCTCCGTACACGTATAGGTAAGCTTTAATAACACAAAGCAGTAAAGCTAGTTCTATACTCGTACGACGTCTAAGCTATTAAGCTGGTTAGCAATATTTTGCGCTAAAAATGTATTTTAGCTATTTAAGTTTGGTATTTGGGAATTCTTCAAAATTATTCTTGAATGGCTGGCTTACATTTAATATATTCCAAGTAGTAATGAAATAGAGAGAGTGTGTGGCTAGTCATCGTGAGATTATTTGATTTTTGTATTAAAAAGTTTATTGTCGAATAATTAGTATTATCGAATGCAGGGATAACAGAGAAAGAGTAAGACATTATGATAATTAAAGCAGAACAATCTTTGATATAGAAATTTTTGTGCAGTCATGTGTCTTACTCGCAAACTGATTACAATACATTTGTTCAAGTCACTTCCATGACTTGTATTAATTGTACCGTTAGCTTATTATTATTTGTGATGCATATCCCGAACATAATGAAAATCAACTCCAAATTTGTACGTAATTTTACCTTAACGTGAGTATTCGAATTTATTCAAAATTCGATACATAATGAATATATATAATGAATTAATTGTAATTTACCAAATTATTTCACTAAATAACATCATTGAAAACAGTTAATATTTGATGTATCCATCAACATTTAAGCATTGACATAAATAGTTTTATTAATTCTGTTAATAGTTTTATTAAATTTATTAATTCTATTAGCTAATAGTACATTTTGTAGTGTCCCAAAGGGAACATAGGTTTACAGATGGTTAACATGTTGCTTATGGATAGTTATGTTACCGTTTAGAAAACATTGTAGTTTAACAAACGTTAATGTAACCGTCCATATCCGACATTTCT
The DNA here is from genome assembly GCA_022817645.1 of Ceratoteleas bidentatus. Lineage (NCBI taxonomy): Eukaryota > Metazoa > Arthropoda > Insecta > Hymenoptera > Scelionidae > Ceratoteleas > Ceratoteleas bidentatus. The sequence goes on from JABFPB010000128.1 coordinate 17,348, forward strand.
TTTTTATAAACTAAATTTCCTCTAAGAAATCAGTTAGAATATTTCGCTGAAAAAAAGAGTATGCGATAATATTATTTTATTCGAATATATTCAGATATAGTTTTTATTAAAATTTTATTTAAAATTATGTTGATTCGGATAATAATAATAATAATAATAATAAAGAGTATTGACATATTTGTTAATACGTGAGTGGCTTTACCACATATGTCAATACGACGTCTTACGTGAACCAAGCAATGTTAATGGTACGTATGAACCAAAATCTTGTATCGATCAAATCTATTAATGTCATGATGCAGGTAGCTTTGTTGAACAAATATATTAGACACTAATAGATCAACATAAAAAATAGAGAAAATCCTCGTAATTGCTCGTAATATTCTCTAGTATAACAATTGTAGTATAACAAATTACTATACAATATATATCAATTTTGACAGAATTTAAACAAAATAGATTAATCCTATTGGTTTCAAGTAGTTTTTTTAAGATGGATTAAGTTGAGATTAATGTACTTTTACTCCAATGCTTTTTGTTTGTATACAATAACATTTCATAATTGATGCAAAAACAGAACTTTTCGTGTATTACCTTGGATGTCTCTTTTTCCTGATTTTGACAGGAAATCGTGTTTCTCTTAATATCCATATATCCAAAAATAAATAATTTATCTATATTACTATTTATTTATAATTCTATTTCAAAAAAATTTGAAAAAAATGATCCATATTTATTCAGACTATTTTAATCTAGCAAATCCTAGCAAATAAGAATCTACCTAAGTATCTGAAAAACAACTTAATTATTCGAGTTTATTAAAATCAGAAATCAGGAAAAGAATAAGATAGGCTTTTAAAAATAATCCATACTATTTTTTATTAATCTAAAATTGATTTTTACAATCTACAATTTTTTTTGTTATACTATTTCAATATTTTCTTCGTACTCTCTAATACACGAATTAAGTTAAAATGAGACTTTTATTAGATTATCTTCACGGTCATGAAAGTCCTTTCTTCTAATGAACGGACGAACATTCTCAGTTCGATATTCAGAATTATCACCATTTGATTGTTGACATACATGCATATAATGCTCTATAGGCGAAGACTCATCACAGCCCAATTGAACAATACCCGGTAATTAATTTGTGAAATAATTCAAGGATTTATTTTTACCACTACTACTACCGAAAATAAATAAAATAGGATCATCAATTATTCTATACGAGCAAATTCATTTTTTTCTTCGTCGTACAATACATTAGAAGAATAAAAGCTGCATAGAACTGCGTAATAATTTACGTATTATCTTAAGATTTTATCTTTTATGCGCTATCTTAAGATAGCTTATATTTAATCCAACAATAATAATTGGATTATATAGTAATTTTAATAATACATTAACATCTTTCTTTCTCTTCCATTTTATTCTACGTAGTTCTGGCAACTTAACATATACATTTGTAAAATTAAGAAAATGTTGCTAATCAACAATTTTCCTCATCAAATGACGAATTTCTCAATTTATTTATTATCTAAAGAGAAACTGATCTCTCGTTGCTTATCTTCCCATTAAATGTATCAAAGCTCCAAATAACATAGTATAATTTTTCGTCAAATTTTTCACATTATTTAAGTTATTTCTATCGTCAAAAAGATCTATTACCGGATAAATAACATTTTTCTTTGCATTTTATCACAGTGGTTTTATTCGGATCTCTCCTTTTATATCGTTTTTCACTGCAATACACCCATTCAAAGGATCGCGTTTTCGCGTCACCTGCTGGCACATTCTTAATCCTCGCAGCGCCATACTGCGGTAATTTTTGTACGCGATTTCCAAGCGGGTCGGTATAGTAGGTGTCCCGGATCCCGGGATATGCATACCGACATTACCGCAGCCATGTTTGAAAAACAAAATCGACGCGCGGGCACAGGGTAGGAAAAACAAAATGAAGGCGCTTGCGCTGCTGGTCCAGTATTGAGCGAAACTCCTTGCGCCTTTTTGCAATTATGCCTCATCCCTTACAGTTCGTGAACTTTCCTCCCTCGTCCTTGTATTCGCCGATCTAACTTTTCCGGTCCTACTTCCACCAATGTTTTTCTACCTCTAACGTTGACTTTCCCATTCCCCGCCTTCCAATGATTGCCTGTAATTGCTTTTTAAGTTGATACGACGGTATAATATTTCTTAATTCGTGTATCGACCGATCGAGTCTACAAGAATTGAAAGCTGATTTAAACAGACGTATCAATTGCAACCATCATATCCCATTTTATCAATATTTTCCAAATTTTGTCCAAAATATTGTCAAAATTGAATTCTTACTATATTAGTAAAAATCATGAAATCTTTTGTTTGAGCTGTACATATTATAATTAAATATTTTTTGTAGGGAATTCGTGAAAAGAATCTACTGTGCCTATAAAACAATTTAATGATTATACAAGACTTTTTTATTGGCTTTTTTGAATGGTTGAATCGAAAATTTCTATTTTCCTATTTTCTTGAGTCAGAATACATTTATGGTAGGAAATTCTGTATTGTCCGTAATTACGCATTTATTTATCCCTAGTTCTTCAACCCATCACAAGTCTGAATACCTACTCAGATAAAGGAGGATGGTTCCTTGATGAATGTCTGCTTTCAATTTACGAGATGTAAATTAAACCCTGCCTCCCGCAGTTGAAACAGTTTTTAAACGAAATAAACATTTCTTTTGTAGTGTTTCAAAATTGAGTCCGGCAATAAACGAAAATTCCCGTTTGAATACCTTAATCTGTGGACTATAGTATTCAATCATTTACAATCAATCAATGGAATGCAATTAAAAAATGATTTCGGCGATGTACAGTGTAAAAGAAATGTTTACTAATAATGGAACGGCGAATAAATAAATTATACGTCGCCCTAAACAATGCACAAGTTACTCATCACCGGTGTAATCTGTCACATTTTTCTATTTTAATTCGTCAAGCTGAAAAGGAAATGCTAGATATTCTTCGCAGCGCTCGAAATACTCAGACGTATTTATTAATAATAAAAAGAGGCTAAAATTAATATATTTATTGACAAAGTAATTACACAGACTATGTGTCTTTATTGATTTAGCAGTATTTTATTCATGGTAAATGCCATTTTTCATCGCGGTTAAAGTTGTCCATTTTTTATCAACGGCGAGGTTGATCGCAGATTAAAATAAAAAGGCATTGCCCACTTTGGGTTTCCTCATTAAACTATTTACGCAAAGGAAACTTAAATATATAAGTGTGTTTATTTATACATCAAAATTAATATTGCAAATAATGTATACGGTGCAGGTGATCAATTAATCAGGCATTCCTTTAGAGTATCATACAAATTCATTAGGTTCATCGATGCGAGGAAACGTTTAAACAATAGTGCGATTAAATAACAAAAGATTTTCCAATTAAAATTCTCGCTGAACTAATAATTTACCTTATACTCCGTTAGGTCTACAAAATGCCGGCTTAGCCGTTCCACCGAAACATTTTCTACTGCAGAAAATTATCGATTTTCAGGTAGTCTTCGTGAAGGTAAACACAGTTATTTTAAACATATTGCAAATTAAATGCAATGTTAAACACAATTGACTTTCTACAACTCGCTTTGTATGACGACGCTAATATTTATTAATAATATTTTACATCGTATATCTAAATTTGAGCGCCACATATACATTTTCTGATGTATGTGTGGCGGAGTCATTTTCTGTTCAATACTGTTCGACCGAGAAAAAATTCCTATGCTAGTTTTAAACCATTATTAAAAATAGCAGTTTACATTTTACTCCTGTTATAAACAATCAGGATATAAAGTAACCATATATTAGACGAAATTACTGTGTTTGATTTATAATGGTGAACTTGCTGTAGTCTAACTTCCTGTAGTCTAACGCCCAGGATATTTTACGGTAATCTGGCCGCCATTTTTCGATGCTCGTGGAGCGACTTACATGAACGTCCAGGCATTAACGTCTCAGACAGCAGCCCGGGCAAATTGATCCACCGTTAAATTTGTACTACAATTATTTAGCGAAATAGTTCAGCCTATGATCTTTTATAAAGTATGATACATATAATGAAAACAGAATTTTTTTACTATAAAACATTTTTGTTAAAACCTGGAATGGCTTTGTAGCTGATGAGTATATTTCATTGTTGGTATATGTATAGATAATTTTATTTACTCTATTAGTGTCAAATATTGTACTTTAATCGGTACGATTAAATTACACATTTTTTATGTACCGTTTGTTAATTCACGATCACAAAAAATCATGAAATAATTAATGAACAGCAGATTATATTTCTAAGCTTAAGGAAATATTTATTTGATGTGTATTGTCAATGGCCTTTACGTGTTTTTGAATTGAAGCAATAAAAAGACATGCTAAATCGACAAATATTTTGATATTCGATTTAATAGTTCTACAACTAAAATCAGACAATGGTGCTTTAATAAAAATGTTAAAGTGAAGATATGTGTGTCTATTTTACGGAAAATATGTGAAATAATTTTTTTCATTTATTGCTATTAATGCTTTTTATGTCGCAATACATAAAAAGCACTCATAGCAAAAGAGATTTAAAAATCTTAGCAAAGATACAAGTACGTTTCAACTAATATACTTAATAGAAAAAGAAAATTGTGTTTGACAAAACCATACGACACTTCGCAGTAAACATACACTACCCTAATGTAGTTCAAATAGGCTTCGGTCAAACATGTTATTCTCAAAAATATCTTCCAAAATGCCTGCTTTATATTTCTGGTTTTTATACAATAATTATAGACTAAACTAAAACAAAACAAAAATATAGATTGTGGTAGATAAAGCTGTACACATTTTTTTAAATGTTATAAATAATTATATACTAAACAAGTTATGTTTCCGATTAATGCAAAGAGACGACGTAAAACAATATTTGATGTTTATTACAATAAATGCGAATCTGAAATGTATTAATCCTAAGGATATTTCATTTAAGGGGGTATACCCTTAAGGGTATACCCCCTTAAATAGATATTCAACATTTTATTGGTGAACAGTTCAACATTTTATTGGGGAACAGTTTCAACAAATACAGTAAACAACGATTATACTGTTGAAAAGAGTATTCATTGAAGTTTAAAGTCAATTTTTATTTTTTGAAAAAAGTCCATTTTTCACTCCACAAAATGGCGTCGAAGAGACGTAGTCAAAACATAAATTTGTGGAACCTAAAAAAGTATAATTTTCACATTTTTTTCAAAATGGAGTCCGTCTAAAAAAATGTCTAAAAATTACCGTTTTTTTGGTTTAGGGGTAACGAAAAATCGAAATAATGACAAAATTACAATTATTAAAAGTTCCAACCATAGTCAATTAATTATTCTTGAAGGTAGACCAAAAACCAATAAAATCGGATCGGTAGTTTTTTCAGAAAAGTGACCACCGTGTAGAAAAAGTAGTTTTGAGAAAAACGTTTTTAAAATTTTAAGAACAGATTCCAAGTCCCGAGCGCTACCTCAATCAAACCCGTCTTTATGACAAACCATTTTTTGCGAGCATTGGCATTTTAGCCACATATTTTTGAATGCCTAAGGTCGCGAAAACTACGAAAAATAAAAAAAATCGATTTTTCGAAAATTTTTAAATACCCCCTAAAACACGTTTTGAATAAAAAATTACGATGTAAATTCTACAATTCATTGATATGAGGGCATTAAATACATTGCTTATATGAGCTTCTGCAGAACATTTTATTTCAAGAAATATAATGATCAAAGATTTTGCAAAGACATTTTTATTACACATTATTAGCACAAAAAATAATCAAATTTTAAGCAATATTAGTTATAATAAACAAGCCGGAATAAACTCAAATTATTTTAATAACATTTACTATAATAATATGTTCCTTATCAGCAAATAATATTAAATAATATTCGTCGAATATTATTGGAACATAAAAATATTCCAGGAACATTCCTGGAATATAATTAATATTATTTTCTGATAGGGTTCTTTTAAACAGATGAATTGTAAAAAACAGTTACAAACAAAAGAAAAAAATGCTACTTCTGTATGAAACATTTGAAAATCAAATTTTATTCCGTTATTTATAGGTATTAAATCTTGTTGTAAAATCTGCATTACTTTCAATTCAAAATTATTGAACTGTACATTAGAGAGCAATACAATCAAAATTCGTCAAAAATATGTGAACTGGTTAATCAACTTTTTTAAATGGAAAAAAGTAGATGAATATTCAGTTAAATATTACATTTATTTAGTTTCTATACGTTGGGATTTTTTAAAATTAATTTCGCGAAAAAAATGTTTTTCTACCGTCTTTTATTTCATTATGATGAACTTCGAAATCGTTATTTGTATTTTTTTATACTTAACGATACATCCACGTTAAAATGGTGAGGTCAAATAATCAATATTATGAGAAAAATTGATAAAATAACAGCTTTAAAAATTTTGCCGACATTGAAGTAGAATTTTGCATTTGAATTAGAAAACAGATGACTCTAATATAAACAAATAAGAGACTCTGAATTTAGTAAAGGTTTCTACAACCAGTTCTCTATGATACGCATGCTAAAATGTAATATTTTATATCGTTTTAGATTATCGATATTTTATTGTATTATAATAATTCTGTATCCATTTCTCTTTTTTTAATGTGTCTACCACACATATCATTTTTAAGTGCAGAGATTTGTCTTATATAGAAATACAGAAATTCAGAAATGCAGAATCAGTTTTATACACAAATACTAATGCAAAATAAAAATGATACAGCTATTGAAAACGTTATAAACGAAATCCCATTCGAAGGTGGAATAAACTATTTCAACACTCAATAGCATGAATATAGTTCGAAACAATATTTTCTCGGAAGCATGTCAGAGAAAGTAACTTCTGTATCACAAAAAATGCATTAAATTTCTTTGTATCTACGTTGAGAAAATATGTATGTGTGCACTGGCAGACTTTACGAATAATTTCGTTAGTTACACAGGTGCACACACCATTGTTACGACATCTACTATTGACTTCGTAGTGATGCAGAAAAAGTAACTACGCATGCGTGTTCATTGTACTTTAAAAAGTACAATTTTGCGCCCGGTTTTCATGGACAAATCTTTTCATTAAATATTAATACAAAAAAACGTATAATTACATTTCTCAAAATAATAAATAATCCGCGATTACAAGACTTCTTTTATCTTAAACAATAATTGCTACCAAATAGATTGAGACTGACCTTTCGACGATGAAATATTTGTGCGCCCAATCAAGAAATCGCCATTCAATACATCATAACTGAGGCGCCAGCTAGCGGAGAAATTATTGGACCCAATGTTACCACGCAGGCTCATACCTTGATAATAATTGATCGAATTTTAAGTTTAATACTGCAAGAAGACAGTGAAGTTATGGTCCTTTGAAACCGACGTTCCATTCTTACAAAATTATCACATCATTTATATCACTATGCTTAAATAAATCATGTCTACACGTTTTATGCACTCTTCAATATTTGTAAAAATAGTCCGATATTTGAACTAAATTTGAATGAAAACAAATTTCTACAAGAAGACCCTACCTTTAAAAGACCAATAAAAATCCCCACATTAAATAAAAATGTCTCATTTTTTAACCAAAACAATTAGGAAAGCTACCCATTGCAAAATCTCTTAACTTCCGAAAAAATCACAAAATTCCTAACGTCTCCTACCAAAAGAACACCAGCAAAATCCCCGAATATACCATTGACCGCTAAACAACGCCATTCCCTAAACCCAAAGGACCTCCATCCTTCACAGCGGAATCTCCCCCAAAACTCGACCCCCGGCTCGGAAATCGACGTTTGGCGCTCGACGCCGTAATCCCCGAAAAACCCTAATTCGGCGAAAGAGGCCGCGAGCGACCCCCGTAAAATTTGGCCATTTTTGCCGGGCATAAAATTGCGATTCAGGGCAGCTCGGCCGTCGGTACCATCAAACTTAAAGTAATAATAATTAAAAAACACACACCTACATATTAAAACAAAAAACTAATAATAATAAGAGTAAGAGACGAGGAGGCGCAGGTGGTGCGACGAAAGGGGCACGGGGTGAGCGGGGTGCCTCGGGGGCGGAGGGTGCCCGCGGGGTCGGAGAGGAGAGACGCGAATTCGAGGAGAGGAGAGGAGACGGAGGCGGTGGAGGAGGCGGCGGAGGCGGCGGGGCGGGGGGAGGGTTGAGCAGTGGGAGGCAAACTCCACGGGTAATGGTTATCAAAATTGCGCGTGCCATTATAATTTTAAAGTTGACTTTCCTCGCTTTTGGTTAGACCGTAGGTTGACGGCAGGAGGTGCAGGAAGGCCAGAGGAAACTGCGAACGAAGAGGACACGCGGCGGCGGGGGCGGGGAGGGGACGCGACGCAGGAGAAAGAGGAGCAAATGGGGGCAGGGTGGGGACGGGGTAGGGAGCGTCGGGTTGGTGCACGACGCGGCGCTGGCAAAACGGGGGACGTTCGGGGTTGGTTGCCCGGCGTAGAAGAGCCAGGGGTTGGAGTAGGTTGGGTCATTTATTTCCTCTCTCTGCCGCCGCCCCCCTGGACCCCCGCGGCCCCCGCGTGCCTCTCCCCGGCACGGCATAATTTATCGCGAGGATTTTCGGGAAAGCACGCAGAGCGCCGCGATAGAAAGCAAAAGGGAGCGAGACGGACAGAGCCAGCGACAGAGAGGACGGCATCCAGGCCGCAAAAAGAGTGGGAAAGAAACAAGCATGTCGGCGGCCAAGAGCGGGAGCAAATAGGGAAAGAGAGCCGAAGGGTAAAGGGAACGGCTCATGAGCCAAGGGGCTAATACATCCACCCGTCGCGTCCGACGAATTTTCGCCTCCAAAATGGAAAATTAACCCCGCCGTGACTGATTCGGTATTTTTGGACATTCAATATTTAACTAACGTAAAATACGTTAATTGATGTAATCGGAAAATCGTTATCGGAAGGAGCTGCGATTGCGGAGACGCGCGACTTTTTTCTCGTGGGGCTTCCGCCTTTTGCGCCACTCTTTTGCACCTTCATTTTGGTTTTGGCCGCCCTTTTTTGCCCGGCCATCGGATAACGCCGATGCCACGCTTTGAACGGGGTTTCAGTCTGAGGTCGACGCTGCGAAATGTTTCGTGTCAAGCACATAAGGAATGGCCGGCTCCCGACGAAGCCCGCCTAATATTTCGGCCGGTTCATGTTTAAACATTCCGGCTGTCGCTGGGCAGGAACGTTACACTAATCGTCGCGATTTTTATCATCCTTTGCGGGGTTTTGGGGAAACGTTTACTTGAGAGAAATGCAGACTAGCAATTAATAAGTGAGGCTTTTTGCATTGACAATCGGGCTGAAAGGGAGTAGGTTGATTTATATTTATGTGTTTTTTGTATTAAATAACAACGATCTTGGAATATTTCGAAATCAATTAATCAGTATTTGGAAATACTAAACATTTCAGCAATTATTTTTCTGTCGATAATGCATATGTAGTCCATTGTAACAATAATTCAGAAATTCGAATGTTTCCATTTACCTTTTTAAATGAAAAAGAAATATTTTCTTGTTATTGGACATATTTATTTTAAGCGATAACTAAAATTTGGCGCAACATGCATTTTGTATTTCTAACATTAAATGAATGACAAGATTTATTCATGAACCTAACGATTCTTTCATTAATTAACACGAAAATGTAAATTGTACAATTAGTACCGATCGGTATCCATGTTAAAATTATTTTATATTTCGCATTAACAGTTTTGCATTGAACGATACGTAATGTAAAGTTCGACATTCGTTTGGAAAAAGAAAGACGAATTATTCGAGCGGTGTTCCCTTGCTGATACTTCACAGTGCTGCAAATGGAGTCCCTATTTAAGATGTCGTCGTGATTCACTTGTCCAAACGAGCCACCATTTTCTGCGTCGCATTCAAACTGGAAATATAATTAAATTTGGTGTATTTGCACTAACATAAAATCTAACTTTTATTTTAATTTAATATTGTGTTTTTGCAGAATGTAATTAAGGCTTTAAAAATTTATTTTAATATTGTAAATGGTTCTATGAATGCGAAAATCTGACTACTGTTTTATTGCTGATAATTCTATATTAGTTCTGATTGCTACAACCAGAACAATTCGTATTATCTTTAAATAATTCTATAAAATCATAGGGTCTGCAGCTTTCTAATTGACGCAGATGTAAAGTAACTCACTACACGTAATAACGTCTTAAATTGGAATTTAATTGAGGGTATTTGAAGCTGAATAGCAGTCAATTCGATAGACAATGTTCATCCAAGAAACAACTAATTTGTGTCAATATAGCTCTGATTATTGTGGTGCTTCAAATGGCGGAACTTAAATTCCATCTCTTCGCAGTATAATGTCTTAGATTTTATACAGTCTGCTGATGGAACATTTTCATTACAAATCATCACCAAGAATTTTATGATATAAAGATTCACATAACTATTTTTTCAACGATTTTTTATTATTTAATTACAATAAACGCAGCGTTTCGTTCAAGTTAACGTAAACACAGAACACTTGTTACAATTTGTTTTACATCATTTTATTAATTCCTTACTTATAACAATTCTTTTAAGAATTTATATTCCGTGCAGAGAATTTTAATGAACAAAGTGCTATGCTTCACAGCAAATGCGGCGCATACCGTACAGTGTTGCCAAAGCTTTCTCTTCCGCATTGCAACTCTGTTTTACATTATCTACAATTTTTCAAATTATATAATTATTCACGATTAATGTAATACTTACAGCGAATAAAAATTTTTGCAATAAGTCGTATTTCGCTTCACTGGTAATTATAGCCCCTCAATTTTCCGACATTCTAATTTAATGACATTATCATACCATCAAACAAACTACAATGTAACTTACGAATTATATATGAGCAAAATCAGCAGTGTTGAAATAATTTTTCCTTATTTGCGATATTTTCTTTACAATGCAAGGTTGAAATGGCGCCAAGGAACTCTCATCGCCAAAGCGTTGCACATTTTTGGAAATAATTAAGATTTATATCCATTTAATCACAGAAATTATGTACAAATAAATTTACAATTTTGCTTTATCCGAGCGATTATCCGCCTGTTATTAATATAAATATAGGGTGCAAATAATTATAATTTCGTTCATTAAAATAACATAAAGGCTCCTGAAATTGAAATTTTCGATTCAAAGAAGGAATTGAATTTAAGTAACACACAAAGATATCGCGCGTTATCTCTGTTCCAATGGCAGGCGCACGCGCAGGTCTGGACAATTTTTTAACGATCCACTTACGTCCACGGACAGCGACTTCAATACCTGCGATAATGACACGAAATGTGCAAACATTCGGGGGAGACAGAGATATTGAACCCCCGGCGTTCCGTCCTTAATGTATTTAACATAACAGTTTTGATGCGGCGATAATACGATCATTAATGAAATTATAATTTTATGAAACTGCGTCGCCTTCGGGACTTTTTGTCGTTGCTTTTTGCCGCGAGATGCATAAATACAAACGGACTTTATAAATTTATGGCAGGCGAAGGAATTGTTTGTCCAACGTAGTACCCCGTTGAGACAACGCGCGAATTATGTTAGTTGATAGTAAGGCTGACTGGGGAAATAATGTTAGGAAAGTGCCGGGGAGTTCGAAAGTTGCTCGACGTTGTGCCAACTTTTTTGACATTTTTCATCCAAGTACATGCATTTTTATTTAGACTTACATCAAACTCCGTAAATCACGAAGTTGCGGGCAACTTTTCTTGCCTTTTTGCAGCGGAGTTTGAAATTAATTTCGACGAGCCAGAAAGGGGGGCAAGGAAAAAAGCGCACGGCAAAGTTGCGTTTTCCATCTCGTAACGCGCTTTCGAAACTGCCCTTTGGCCGGAATCTATTTTTGTTCTCTCGATCGTTCATAAATTCATAATTGCGTTATGAAAAATGGCGATGGAACACGCGAATTGTTTATTAAAAAAACCCGAAGTAGGGCCTCACAATGACGCGACTGTCGAGCAGCGAGGGAGCTTTCATCAATTTAAAAGCAAAAATAGTTTACCCGCGCGATCATGAGCGTAACGAAGGTTTCCGGGGCAGTCCTGGAACGCGTCATTTGATAGGAACATGTCAATGGGAACGGTCAACGGTTAAGCAGGTTTGAATCGAATTAAATGTCGCTTTACTGCCGACTGAGCTTCAGCGTTACGCTGCACTTTCGTGCCGGCGAAACTTGTAGAAAAATGCCGGCAAATTTAATAAATTGATCTGTCCCCCTTCGTCCGATCGGACTTTTCAATCGATTCAATCGCGCGTAATCAGATAAAAAAATTAAAGGTCGTTTAATTATTTGTCGTGTTTGTGTTATTCACTTGTTCATTCTTCGGCGACTAATTCCATCGATTAAACTGGAATCGACTATTTATGCGGTCAAACTAGCGTTTTTGACCACAAAGAACATTGTACCAAATGTGAAATTTTTCGATACCTGCATATTTTTTATGAACACTTCACTGTCCAAGAGAAAATATAACGATTTTAACCGTTCCTTTTCGGTATACTATCAAAATGTGCAGGAGCATGCGTCTTAATTAATGAAAAGTGTCTTAAATTCAGACGCAAAGTGTCTTAAATTCAGACACTTTTCGTCCTATTTGAAGACATTTGTTTTAAGAGTGTAGGTTAATTATGAAAAAATGTATAATTATTCAAATACACAACGTTACCAAAAAAATCTCATTTTGATACTTGTTTCAAATTGTTTTTTACGACGATAGTCCAGAAGTGGTACTTGTGAGATAACCAAAAATAAAAGAAAGATTTTGCTGCTAAACTGACAGAAATCGCTATGAAATTTAGAAAGAGCAACGCGTTATAATGACCTTCGGTAATAGTGTTCAATGAATAAATATCTGAATGAACAAAATAATTGAATAAATAAATGTACCAGGCCGGCATGAATGGGACGCTTGATCGGGGTTTAATTTATTTGAAAATATATGCTGATGCCACTACCCTGGACAAGCGGAATTATTTTGCCGGGTTTTTAATTAATATAGCTATAATGATATAGTTGTTTTATCTCCGCCCGATTACGATACTTTACTCGCGAAAATGATTCGGATGCCATTTACAGTGATTATGACTCTGATCGGCGCTCGACGGAATCATTTTTTAATCAGCCTCATTGATTAACGTGATTCGCGGAAAGCGGGCTGATTTGTAAACTTGCGATCGGTAAAAAGCCAAGTGAAAACGCCTCCAAGTACTTGCATCGCGAAGGTATTTAATAACGTTGCATCAATGTCAAGTAAATTATTTCGGGAATGCAACAAATTCTGTGCAACTATTCGAAAACTGTTGATCCTCGCTGTACATATTAATTTCGGAACTGTCCACAGTGTAATGCTGTTATTTAAATCCGCATTACATTTCCTATCTTGACCAATTCGCCCGGTTCTCCAGCCAGAACTCATGCTGTTATCTCCCAGACGAAAAATCTCCGTCACAAGTTTTATCTCGAATTCTGGCTCGTACGTCATGTAAGTCGCAGTGTTGTCTTGAGTCCATTCAGGGAAGACTCGCCATTTCGTGCGCAATTTGATTGTGTGCCGCATTTCGTTGCGCAGCACAATGTTGCGCTGAAACAGTTCCGCAACACGGAATACGATAGTTACTGAATAGATCCGAAAGCTGAATAGCTTAGAATGTACTCTGGAGTTTGCGAAGCGTCGTTGTTTACACGAGGAACGCCCTTTGATACGCACTCCACCTTCTAACGTCAGCTTTGCCAAGTCTGAACATTTTCATTTGCAGTGTAGCCCCGCTTGTTGCATTTCAAAATCGCGCAAGATAATCTAAAACACCTGCCACGTTGCATACACAAAATAACGCCCAACTTAGTTTGCAATCAAATTTGTTTCGCAACTTCTAGACATTGAAAAAAGTCGTCGATAATGACTCCGTCCAGTGCAACGAGAAAATTATTCTAACAAACATTTTAGAAACCTATCAAAAATTTACTATATCATTTGGTGAAAATTCCTTCAAAGGAGACATTTCTGACAAAATAAATTTTCATATATCGCCAAATACAGTTTACTATATCATATATTAATTTTTTTCAAATAGGATACGATACGCCACGACTGGTAAATGATGTAGTAAAATTTAACTCATATTTCTTTTCAGAGTACCGAAGCAAACAAAAAATGTGTGGCAGATGTCAATGAAATGTTTCGCGGTCGTGATTTACATCAGATTTGTATAAGAAGCATCGAGTAGAGAAGCTATGTGATGTTCACAATGTGATCGTCACACAGTCGAGGCAACAATTTGTTCTCGTCGGAGGAATTAATTGTAAAATGTTGCAAATTGTGGATCAACTTTATTGGACGTAGCGTTAATATTGTGAAGCAAAATCGATACACCGACGATATCTCAATACAAGACATTAGTAGGTTCATATGATCACGGGCAAGATTAATTAACCAAATCCTGGACAAAGCTTTGTTATTCGAAATCAAGGCGATGTCAGTTTTGTTAATTAAACTTTTCACCTAGGAAATAGCATTTGCGCGGGGCATTGTTATTTGCAATTGCAATGCGATGAAACTTTCAGGCATATGATTTTTACAGAAATCTTTTTTGCGCGACACGCATTAGTGTTTAATTAATTTGGTCGTTTTTTGACGCGCGCTTTGTTTACCATTTTTTATTGAAAATCAATGCAAAAATTGTGGCTGATTGCGTTTGCCTGCCGTAAATAAATTTGCTGCTCGTTTTCAAGGACATGTTAATTGCTCTGAATCAAGGACATTATTGCTCCAATAGATACACACATATGTTATGCATTTAAATGCAATTTATGTCGAAAACGATTATTGAGCGCCAATTTTTATTGTCGGATTCGTGTTCGATCGTGTTCAGGAAGCCGAAATGCATGTAACAGTGCACAAACCATGTTTTCGGCGCACGCCTATTTACAAAATAATTACTCGACTATTTTTCGACACCTGCTTTTTAATGTTACCAAAGGGGAACAGATTTATGTTCGGTATATGAAGATTGCTATTGTTTGTCTATGACATTATTAATTATTTAGATTTATTTTAATTATTTATAGTGCACTGTTATTATTTTTAGCTTATTATTTATTATTAACGACATAGTGACAAACATTGAAAATGTTTCTGTCATTCTATAATAATATTTTAAGCTAAATATAGTCAGTCATAATTAAAAAATATTACTTTATTTTAATAAATAGGTAGCCAGCGTATTGTAAAAATAATTATGTTAATGATTGTTATTGTAAAATCAGTATCCTCAATGTCGAAATAATTTAAAATATACAAAGACATTATGTTGCTATGAACAACAATTTATGTGCAGTTTGTTTTAAAAAGATTATTGCAAACGTGAAAGTAAGACGCGGGCGTTTTCGTAATTTTATAAATACTAGAGAAATTAATATAATTAGAGTAAATACCGCATGGAAAACATGTTTTATTTTTATTTTGAATCTGGTTGGATATGAATCTGGATTTAAACCTTTAAATTTTGTTAAGTTACATATCAGAACCGATACCCTTTTCAGACTTTTAATAAGCTGAAAAAATGTCTAGAAAACTCCTAACAGTCATAAATATAAAAATTGAAAATATTTCGAGACACTTTTTTCTTCGAATAGTAGACAATTGATACAAAAAATGATGATAGTGATCAAGGTTTTGATAGGATATTATAAATCTAGAGTTTGAAAATTATGAGATGGATGATAGAATCATACTAACATCCCTCAAATACCATAATTCTGGTTTACAATATGGTCGCATACTATATATATTAATATTGTACTCATTGCATCTATAATTTTTACTCAAAAAAGAAGATATAAACACAAGATACAAAAACAAGATATATGGAACAAAATTTGATGAAAACTTCAAGAGGCGAATGATGTTTGCTAAAAAATTGCGTGGTTGTGAAGTGGCAATAAAATCCTAGTGGCGCCACCTGCCGGGTTATTACATTTTCAAAACGATTTTTCCGGCTAAAAAATCCCTACTGTGACCCGTAAGGAATATTTTCAATGTGTAATCTTCGCAGAACATACAATTTTTGAAAAACAGGGAATTTATATAAAAATAGAAGATAGTGCCTGTATAAATGCAGTCTGAAATCATGAAAAGCGACATATTGTTTGCAACTCGACATAAACATTAATTTGTTGAAAAATAATTATTTATCACGTAATAAGAAAAATAATTAAAAACCCTTG
The DNA here is from genome assembly GCA_022817645.1 of Ceratoteleas bidentatus. NCBI lineage: Eukaryota > Metazoa > Arthropoda > Insecta > Hymenoptera > Scelionidae > Ceratoteleas > Ceratoteleas bidentatus. Next base: position 33,701 of record JABFPB010000128.1, read on the forward strand.
GTTTGTAATAGCTGTTTTACTACTGGTTTAATATTTTCTTCAATATATATTAGATACATTCATTTATAGTATAGGTTTTTTAAGAACGAATGTAAACGATGAACGAAATTGTCTGATTTCTCCTTCAATCATCATGAAAATTTATAATAATTCATATATTATTGTTTGCACGACTCATTTATAACTGCATAATATTCACATAAAAAACCTGTGTATCAATCTTAAAAGCTCCAAACAATATAATTCACTTGCATAAATCAGTTGAATTGTAAAAACTTGTATAAAAGTGTTAACGGTATTAAATTATATTACATGTCCATAAATATTATGAGAACATAAAATATTTTATTATTTTCAATTCGAATGTATTTTCAAACTTATACAATTATCCATCTAATTTTTTCTCTCCTTAAGAGAAAAATTACGTCCTGTGGATCTTGTGGATATTTATTGTAAACCAGAAGTTTTTTGCGAAAAGTTATTTTATTTATAAGAGAAATTATAAATGAATTCATGTTAATAGATATATGATAAAAACGTATTCACAAAAATAAGAACAAATTTGTAATTAATAGATTTTACATATTTCACAATAATTATTGTGAATGTAGGTAATGTTTACTGTGTCCAAGATCCAATTTAATATGTTAAAATGACATTTTGTAAAACCTAAGGAACCTCAAATATCAAGACTATCGAAGAACATTTTGGACAACGAATCCAAAGTTCGTCTGAACAAATTTTGGGCGAAATATTTGGAACCACGGTGAGACAATTATTATGTGTTTCATATGGAAAATATTTCAGAACAAATTATAAGATAACCAATTTCATAAACACGTTCAATGCCACTCCATAATATTGTACATTAGTGCCACAAGAAAAGCACATGTTTCTAAGAAACGACATTCCACATACCCACAAAATATTATTACCAAACCTCAAGTTAACCTTTTTCTGTATAAAATTGTCAACCAAAAATGCTGCTGTCTTACAAAAAAGCTCTTTCCAACCAAATTTACCTGCCCAGCTTTTTCCCCTGAACTGTCCAGATAAATGCCCAGATAAAAAACAATCTAAATAAAATACCTTACGATCAGGTTGATCACAATTTGGCACCAAAACTACGTTTAAAAAATATCTCATTTACATAATATTTAGATTGATTTTTACTGGGGAGGTTCCTGAAGCCTACAGTTCTACCCTGTAGAGCTGTGAAAAAAATCTCTGAGAATATATAATGAGAAACACACTCAGAAAAATATCCTTTTGACTGAAAAGGATACGTGTCCAAAAGAAAAATCGTTTTCACTTCCTTTTCGATAGAAGAAATCCTTTTTGATAGAAAAGGAATTCGTTTTAGGAAAAAAGGACGTTCTTTTTGGCTAGCAATCCTTTTTTGAATCAAAAGGAATATTTTCCTCAGTGTATAATGAGACATTTTATGATCAGCTTTCGATCCCAATTCGATCACAAAATCAAAATCTGGTAAAAATCTTATTTAGCCCTTTTTTGGATGCAATGATCTCAAACCCTTTTTATTAGGGTATACCACCCAGTATATACCATGACCGTTCGTCCGCAGTTGGATCTCTATATTATTCCAAACTTAATGACTCGACTCGCCAGGTTACGAGACTTGCTCGTAACCTGGGTCGAAAAATTGCATTGCTCGCGCAACGAATGGCGAAATGATGACTGTGACGTAACCGCCGGGCTGCCGTTGCCGCAGCCGGTGCCGAGATGAGCTGCAAAATGACTATTCGGGTGTTTAATTCGAGCGCGTCCCGGGCGTCTGGGCCGCGGCGCGGCGACCTTTCCTTGCAAAAAACGGTCCCAGACGCTCGGCGCATCGGCCATAATTATTCATCAGCGGTGCAATAATAACATTGTTAATTAATATAAGTCGGTGCTTGAGTGCCGTGTCTCGGGGCGGTCGAATGCCTCGGCAGCGGTGGCAGTTAGCGCGAGCGAGCTTCAGAAATTGTTAAGCATTAAAAGTACAAGGGACGTTGCCTTGCAATTGATCCCTAGGTTTCGGCGCCATCGTTCGTGTAAAAGTTGCGTACTGCGCACATTCGCATCCCTGCTGTCCCTCGCGGCTACCGCCACTACCTCGAGCTCTCTCTCCGCCGCGTCCATATAGCATTACCAGCCCATTTCTATCCTTCCTGCCATTGCGCAAGAGAGCCGTAACTGTGAGTGCAAGCCACCCTTGCAACCTCAGAGGGGAAAAAGTACCTACGACGCGTGCGAGTCAGGGGCTGAAGCTCTACCTAACGAGGGGAGGCAAAAAGTGCGCGCGAACCGGATTGGTCCGCGGCGAAAGAGTGGGGCGCACTCGTGCATTGAATAGAACATTAACCAGGCAGCGCCGTCATGCGAGCCGCCGACGCCGATAAGGACGGAAAGTAGACAGAAAGAGAGAGAGAGACGAACGCCGAGGGAGAATTTGCGAGGGAGAAGACCGGAGCCGAGTCGTCTTCTCGCTATCCTTGGACAGGAAATCCTACCGAGGGTCGCTAATGCCCTCAAATATTCCGTCGTTTGGGCCTGACGCAATAGCGAGCTATTCCACTTATTTCTAATCTTCGTGATTAAATAAGGCCGGCCAGACGCCGCTGCATAATTCGACGACCTCGGGAGGGTCGGTTTATGGAAATACCCACGGCATCTGGGGACGCCGTTGCCGCGTCAAGACTGCTGGACATTTTGCCGCAACGGCGCGGTTCAAGGACGCTCGCCGGATTTCGAATTATGCCCGAGGCTTTATGCAAATCGCCCATTTTTCCGAGACAATTGATCGGTTGTTTGAGCGATCGATCGCGATTTTCGATGAATTCGGATTTTGGCGTTTTTCTTCCTGGAATATGAATTATGGAGGTTGATTTAGAATTCCATAAAATATTCGACATGCTAAGTGGGACCCTCTTTAGAGGTGATATTTTGTTTGAATGTTTGCTGCTAAGGCGATGATTGCTGTTCTTAATTAAATAATTCGTTGAACTTGGAATATTATGGCGTTTTTGAGGTGCATAATTTTTCAAAGCACCATAGGCTGGGCGCACATTAAAACACTAATCTCTAATTTTGCGGAAAAAAATTCGCGCCGCCACAACAAAAACAGCCCGATTCATTCGCGTATACCTTAATATACGATTCTTTTTTTTCCGCGCTGCATATTTTTATTTCCACACAGCCGAAGATGGGAGATAATGCACCCTGCTAAATGAACGCAAAAATGTCAGTCGGATATGATATTTTGAATAAATGCAGGTGCGTTAGGAATATGCTCGGTTCTTCGGGGCTTTCATTTTGTTTCGCGAAAGCCGCCGCGTGTGGTAATGCTGATATGCGCGAAAGGTTCAAATTAGTTGAATTTTGCGCATTCTTGTCTTAGTTACATTCGCTAAGCGGACATTTTGTGAATTTGGTCAGACGAGCTTGAAACTGGATAGGTGGTATAATCGGATAGTGCTATTATTATGTTCCAAGCTGCCACGGAATATATTTTCGGTATTGCGTTTATTGTCAAAGAAATTTTTCCACTTTTCTGAACAAAACACACATCACTGGGAGAGCGGTTTTTTTTCAAATCGGACTCACGCGTAGGCAGAAATTAACGACGATTAATAAAAATCGATTCACGGTTCGCTCGACGCTCACCTCACCGGATTATTTCGAAGAAATTGCGCTCAGTTTTACGTACGAAAAATTTTTGTTATCGTCGACCGTTGTTTTAATGTTACGATCATTTTCTCCATATCGTAATACGCGCTGTGATATATCGCGCGAAATTGTAGTCTACCTCAGGAAGCGTATTTTGTAATTCATATGCTACCTCGGGGTAATGTTCTTAGGTTCCCCCATAAATTTAACCGTAGTTATCTTACACCGTAATAATGAAACATTTATGTTACTCTGGTGTAAAATATGTTGAACGCTTAATAAGATTAAACGCAAGATGCGAAATAACAAAGGAGCGCCTTTTTGCGCACATTTTGAAATCAATAATTTTTTAATTAACCGCGCGAATTAAATATCAATCTCATTGATTCATTCGATGATTGTGCGCAAAGTGAATAAACTAATCAATGTTGTGTCAAGAGTTGACGGACACTTTCAATTTCCAAGTAATAAATAAATTCATGACAATTTAGAATAATGACATTGCAACGAGATTCTGGAAATGTAATGACTTTCACGATCAGATATTCGTGCATTGCTTCGATTTTTACACGCGTTTTATCGTCCGTGTCTCGCGTACAGAGGCACGTAACAATAATCGGCGCTCGATTTTAATCATCCATTAATCAAACTTACGGCTTTTCGCAATAATATAAAACTATTTCAACGTTGTAACGTAAAATAACGGCATTTTCGTCATTTGCACCGAAGGACGTTCACCCGTGTCGTTAAACTATTTTCCAACCGTTTCAATTATTAGCTCGCAGATGGTCTGCGTTCGAGCAATTTTTCAAGTCGCGATTCATGCTCAGCACTATTTACGGATACCTATTTATAACCGTGCAAAATTATTGATACGCCGATAAGAAACGCCGGTATAACTTTCCTCATCACGATTTCGTATCACAAAGCAAGTGCTCCGGCAAAAAGAATGCGCCTTCCGCAAACGATCATATAATTAACATTTTTCCCGTTCATCGAATTCAAGCTGATTGATACAGCTTCGCTTAACATTTCCACTGTTTACAACCCGGACGTACCGTTCGGACGTTGTAAAACCCAAAGTTATAATTACAAAAGTTTCGAGCGTAATTAATAATAGAATTACTACCAACATGCCGAAACGCCGAGGCACCAGCGTTATAAGTTTGGTTCACCGACTATTTTACCGAATCGAGAATTTCGCGGTTCGATTGCACACGGAACAGGTGACGTGTTCACAATGCCAAGATCAGTAACTACAAGTCCCCTATTTTTGCGCGACAATTAAAAATTTGGCCGGATTTCACTTCGTAATCGATTCGAACGGTCAATTGATTCGCGGTCTTAAAGATCGCACAATCGGTCGATGACGTCAGCGAGGCGCGTGTCAATCAAAAGCCGAGCGCGTCACGCTCGGATTAATATTCGGTGAAAGAGTACATAAGGTAGCCGCAAAAACGGCAAAACGGCCCAATCATATCGTCAGCGCGAGCGTCAACGATTCCGGCCAATCAAAATCATGTAACCGATCCGACTGAGGATAACTTAATTTTTATTGATTGGCCACGCTCGCGTGGGCGCTGCCGAGGCCGCTCTTATCAACCCGTGACTCATTTCAACGTGTCCCATAATTTGTTCATCTCTGCGCCAATTTCTTTTGGGCAAGAAAATCTCAAAAATCTCAATCATTGCGAGAAATCTTGGAGTAATTGTCGAGAAATGTCAACCAGTTCGACCAAAACAGAAGCCATTTTCCTGTAGTTCAACCATATGACATTTTTTTAGTTTGGCCTTCGATCGTAACCATTTAATTACGACTAAGCCATATGAAATTTTTCGGGACACTCGTTTAATTTCCACCATACTTCGCGAGAGCCCTTGATAAAAACGTAAAAAAGGGCCGCACAATTGGCCGACGAAATATCGCCGGGTTGTGGCGGCCGGGTGGTCAAGGCTTCGCCGGGCGGGCATTTTCTTGCGCCCGGCCGTCAGACGGACAATAATTAATCAAGCTAAGAAGAGGCTCTTTGTGCTGGTATATAGGTGAATTCGAAACAGACGACGAGCCCGGCGTTTGCGTGCGTGACTTTAAGCCCAGCGTTGGTGTGCGGGCGCCTGTGCGTGTGTTTGGTAGCCCGGAGGGGAGGAAATTTGGCGGGAAAAACTAAACCAAATACGATGGCAAGGGACGCGCGCTGCAATATATCACATTCTCCCAGCGCGGAATAAGGGAAAAACGAATCTCCCCGGACGTTGTAGGGGAGGATCAACCCCGTCGGAGTGCTGCCCCTCCCGGGCCAGCAAAGTAGCGCCCTCCCTCCCGGCTGCAGCCCCCTCTTTTTCCGCCACTTTTGCACTTTTTGTCGAAACGCCGTGCCCCTCTCGCGTGTCTCGCTATCGCGTTTCTTCCCCGTCGGCGTCCATCTGCTGTCTTCCTCCCGTACACTCGGTGCATCCACTTTCTTTTACACGCTCGGGAGACAAGGAAAATAGGAAATCCATTCGCTCAATGAAATGCCCGATGATTATCAATAAATGACCCGACGCGAATTAACTTATACTTGTAATGAATTGCCGCGAACTCGAGCCGGCCGCTCCTCGCTCATTTCTGCCGTTTCATTAGCGGCCGAGCTTTTTCCCGGCCACTCGATTGCCGGCGCTGTTTAGTCGCGAATCGCGCTCGAATTACCCGAAACGCAGCGTTTCTTGCCGCCATTGAGACCGAAAGCATGGCCGCCAAGTTGATCGACCACTTTCCCGCCGACAACCGTTTTTGCAACAACAATAGCGCCGACAACGAATTACCCCCAATTACGCCGAATTCGCGGGTCGGCTAATTTTGCCTTTTCATCTCGCGGATAAGCGCGCGGCAAGTGCTTTTTTCGTGGGCGTCTTTGTCCGCTTCGCCTCGAATTAACATTTCTAATTGAAAACGCTCGCGAAATGTTATGCAAATGAGCGCGGAAAGGGATCAGCGCCCGGATAAGAACCGCGATCGAACGCAGCCCGGCACCCGGGGCTGCGTCGCGCCGTGCCCGAATTGTTCGACTCATTTTCGTATCTCTGGGCGTTTAATAATTATCCGCGCGGGTCTTTTTGTTCTTCGGGCTGTAATTCCGTAACTACGGCGTTGCGTGCGTTGGCAACAAGGCGCGCGGTAATTGGACAAAAGCGATATCTTCGATTACGGAATTAGACGGGCCGGATCAAAAGCCGCCGCGCGCGGATCGAAATCATTAAATAATTTTGGCCCATAATGAATTAAGAAAAAGTTATTCGCCCCACCACCGGTGCGAGGCAAACGGTGAACTTGAAGGGGGTGGCAAGGATCGGGGGAGACGCCGAAGTGGGAGAAATTCTGCGCTCTAACGAACGAACGAATAGGGTATAAAGAGAGCACGATAGAGAAAATTCGAGTATCCCTCGACCACCACTTCGTTGGAATTCCTGGTGGGGCTGGCAGCCATTTTGCAAGTTGCTAAAAACACCCGCCCCATAATCGCACAAGGATCGAAAAGGGAGGGTAAATTAAGTGACAGAAGGAGCGGCCTTCCACAATATCCCCTTCTATAAAAACATTCTATCTCTCTTGTTAGCTTTTTTAAAAATCTTTTTCACTTCTGTTACGCGCGCTCTACGCCCTTACTTTACCTTACTGTTTTTCTCCAAGTGAACGTAGTTTAAACACAAAATGCAGATGAGCAGTAGTTGATAATCTATAGACCAACTAAGGTCGCGTCGTAATGCGCGCCAAATTTTACTCAATTAACGCTTATTTGCACATTTTTATCTACAAGGAAACAAATTCGCGCTGATGACACTGAGCTATAACTTGACGGTTCGAACGTTTTTGTGCTAATTTTACTTTGTAATTTGTCACGCGCTTTACGGAACCCATTATACCTCAAACTTGTTATAAGCGAGTTATTAGTCAGTTTTTAGTGACTAATAACTAATATCGTTAATTACAGTCCCTTCGAACTGTAATTAACCAGATTCCGTAATTACATGGCCAGATCTCGGAGACGAGGAACTGACGGACTTCGAGTATTTTTTGAAAATAGCCGATGTGACGTCGCTAATTTTACTTCGTAATTTGTTACATGCTTTACGGAACCCATTATACGTCAAACATGTTTATTTGAAAAATGAAAAACGTAATGTCAACACGGCCATACCGAAAGTGTATGTAACCAGAATATAAGAATTAGTTAAGCCATAATTATAATTCGAGATTTTTGTGTGAAAGCATTTTGGAAAAATTTCGCTGTTTGACTGTAACGTTAATTCTAAATTAATTATAGTTCTTACGAATTGTAATTAACCAGATTCTGACATTTCATCGGCAGACCTCAGAGACGAGGAACAGACGGACTTCGAGTATTTTTTGAAAATAGCCGACGTGACGTCGAGATGTCAAACGTCCAATTTGAGAAAAACGTTTCAGACGATTGACAATTTTCTAAAATAGATGAGCACATTTTCGTACTATTTAACGTACGAAATTTCGAGTACGTCTATTTACCGTCAAACGAAAAGGAATCGGACCATTGAATAACAAATTCCGCGTAAATGTCAGTCAACTTACAGCGATATAAATAAAAGAGACATTCCCAGAAGTATTAGAGAAATATTAGAGCATCTATTTTTCTGAACCTCTGTGTATTAAGTTTAATAGTATGCTTTTAAATATACTAATGTTAGCTGTATGTCAATGTGTATAAACAAGCCAACATCGTATAAAAATAGGTACGACATCCGCTACAGTTGAAATTCGTATTCGATGCTATGGAAAGTACTTTTTATCGATTACATATTTTTGTTTATAAACAGAAATATAATTCAGAATATTCTTACGTACGTTTCCATATGCACATATTTTTATATCGAACTGTGTGGACATCTCGTTACCGTACTACATCCAGTAATTATCTTATTACTTATAATTTCTAGAATTGTAAGATTATAGTTAAATTATCAAAAATCCTATATCTTATCGTTGAATCAGATCCCGAATACATTTATTTTCATGATAAAAATAACGTAAAGGTCTTTTAATCCAAAAAAACTAAAAAAAAGCTACAAAATACTTGATGAATGTTTTAATATAATAAAAGCATTAGTGCACTGTTAAAACGAACGGTAATCTGGTTAGATTACCGATAATTATATTGTAATTATACATTTTATGTATATTTACAATATAATTTATGTATATACTTTCGAGGTCAAAAAGATACAAAATTTTGTGCAGTTGCAGATGTTACAAATTTACTCCCCGTAGTGTGACTATTGTACGAAAATAATGTTGCAATTACTCGGATTGTACTTGCATTCCAAAATAATATTGAAATTGCAAACATCGTGATGCACCCCAATTTGACCCTCGTGTTTGATCTATTTTCCCTGTTTTTGCGGTACCAAAACAAGTGTCTGGACATTAGTGTTTTCATTAGTGCTCTCATGGTCAAGTAATATAACAAAATATAGACGCGACTGCAGCACGTTAACCCCTTTATTCTTAAGTTTTATCATTTTTCAAAAAGGGAAGCCTTCGTGCAAGAGTACTGTCATTAGCGCTGCCATTAGTGTAACTAACATATAAAAACATCATTGCAGCTATACCGATCGTGCAGCCACTTATCAACATTAGTGTTTCATCGCTAAAAAAATGTTTTATCCGTTTCAGACCTCTTTAAGTGTTCCCATTATTAAACTTCATGAAGAATCCGTAAAATGTTCTAAAAATGCAACACAAGGGTTCGCATGGGAATTCTTCTTTTTTTCGTGATTACCCCCCAATCTAAAATTAATTCAATAACAAGTTCTAATTATAAAACTGCAAGTACTTTCGTCTGTTTTACAGAGAAATTAGTATTTTTCAACAAATTAATTATGTTAAACTTTAATTATGTAAGTCAAAATGGCGGCAGAGCTGAAGTGGAGGCTTTCAGTTTAATATATCTGAATTGAATACGGTACCATTTTGATTCACTAACAATTAATTTTTGGGAAACTACTGATTTCTCATTTGTCGCTATTTATAATTCATTAAAATTTCTACATTTCCATCCAAACACTTCTCGCGTACATTTTTTGAATACAACTTTAACTGTTAATTGATTCTCACCTGCTCCCAATTACAAAAAATGTTGTCAACTCTTGATCACTAGTTGTCTATAATAATACCCTTTTCGATCAAATTCTGATTATTTTTATTACTATCTGCTTGTGAACCTGATCGTGATCCTAAACCAATGATCAGTTCACAACCAAAACTTGACCCAAGCTCTCATTTTTCCAACCCTACAAAAATTGGTAAATCGACAAAATCCTTCTACTCTCACCAACTACCTCATCATTTCTACCTCCCACATCTTCAACCTAAAATCGTGCCTAAACCGGCGACCGTCGAAGAAAATTGGCTCTAAGCCGAAAAAAGTGCAGAGGCGTCGCGCCGCGCCCAGACGACGAGACGCGGCGCACGAGCCCGGAAATGCAGCGGTCCGTGTGCAGCCGGGGAAAGGGCCAGCCATTGCACCGTCCCTTGTGGCTCCGAAGCAAAATGTCGCGAGGCTGCACTCCATTCCCCGTACCTCGGAAAAAGCTCGACGCGTTTCGGGGCCGCCGGCTCGAAACGCGTTCCGTCGCGCGTTCCGCACGGCGGCACGGGTGGCGCCAGCGGCGTCTCCTACAAGGCGACTTGCCGGGCGGAGGAGCGGCTCGAACGAGTTCAAAACCATGGAACGCACGAGCCCAGAGCCGACGTAATAACAGATGTAAATTACGCGCGTGCATACTACGCGCTGTGTACATATAAATGCGCGCACATGCGCACGCCCGCGCCCATCCGCGTACGCGTACAGGCGCGACGCACACCGACATTAAAGTTCGTACTTAGCGGAAGAGTGTTCGCGTCGGTGTGCGTAGACCGCTGGCGAGTAGCCGCGGGTTGGGAATATTTGCAAGCCAAATTTTAATACCGGAATTAATTTGACCCGAGGAGTAGACGAGGTTAGGTGATACAAGCGTTGCCCAGGTATACGCGGCCGAAAACTATACCTATAGCCGCGCGCGTAACAAGACCCGCCCTCGGCCTGTTGAGACTCCCAGTAGTTACGGCCTTGTCGTAGTCTCGTATTATAAAAATGAGAGCTAATTTATCGACGTCACCGGGCGGACCAAAAAGTTTCGCCGGGGCAAAGTAGTTTAGTTTCATATCGTGAATTATTCCACCCGGCGAGCCAAGTTCCGCGCGCAACCGGCTCCCAGACGCGCAAATGGCCAAAGTAAACTTGGTCATTACGCGATAAAATGATCGCCCCCCCCCCCCCGGCCACCGAGCCCCCCGCGCAGACCAATCGCCGAGTCGGCGACTCGACCGAGGAAGGCTCGGCTCAACCGGAGCGAACGAGTGTTTGATTTCTAGGCAAATTTACACCGAACAATTTGCGACGTGGCTTTGCGAATTTTCGGGTTATTATGGCCGCCTTTTCGATCGTTTGAAGGGAGATATGGATCGCGTTTGATTATTCAGGTCGATCGAACGGGGGTTACCTATTGATGTCGATTGGGGAATGGTGCAAGAAGACGGCGAAATGACGGATCGCGGAATTTTATGCATTTCCGGAGTAGTTCTGAGGGGAAAAGAGTAGACTTTGGATGGTATGGGTGTGTGGCGCGGAAATGCTTTGGGGGCCCTTGGCGACAGGACTCTTGGGTTGCTTAGCTGCGATTCGGGGTGGAATTTCGGTGGAGGAGATGAACAGGGAAGATTAATTGGAAATCGGTTTTGATGAAAAAGTTTCCTTTTGTGGCGAAAGGATTTCTTGTGAAAAGAATTTATTTTCTGTGAAAATGATTTCTTTGGGCCAAAATTCTTCGTTTTGTTCCAAGAGGAAAATGCGTATTATCGTTGCATTGAGCAAATTTAAATTATTGGAGACAGTATTATTTCAAAATCTGGAACTGCCTAATGTTGAATGGAATTTGGTAATTTTAATCCAAATTTTTAATGAAAAACAATTTAAGGTAGCTACACTTAATGCTAGCGTCTCACTAAAGGTTATGATAAATTTGTTTAATAAGTGGCAAATACTGAAAATTAATTCTCAGAGATAACATATTCCTATTACTATTACTCCTACTATTACTGTTACTGTTATAAAAAATATTCTATGGATTAGAAGCAAATATTAAACACACTTTCAATAAAATCGTAAATATTCTGATTTTCTTGCTTAACAATTTATAATGTCTGAAATCTGTAAACGTATGCTTTCCACTTTGTCAACATAAAAGTGGACCACATCTAAAACATTTAGATTGCATATTTTACAACATTTTGGAGTAAACCTTCTCAGACTTCATATAAAAATTAAGGAGAAATTTGACTCCTTTGGGAAAAAACACTCTCCAAGGTACTGAAATTTCAAGTCAAGCTTTTTTTCCAAATGAAATAAAATTTTATTTTCCCCCTAAAAACGAATGACAGTGAGCAAAAAACTACAACTACACAAACAATATTAATTGCTCGTATGAAAAAAAATTAATTTCTTTCGATTGCTCACTTTTATTCTACTGTCAAGAACAAGATTCTCTGTCCCAATTACATCGACGCTCCAATACAAAATACCGATTTTTGTCCGAAAGAAACAGCTTCACAATTGTTCAATAACAATGCCTGGTTTGTTCACAGTGAAAAATGATTCCAAACGCAACGATTGCTGACCGTAATGTTTTAAGTAATGATTCCCGCACAATTCATCAACCATCTCATTGACATCTGCAGTCAAAATTCGATTAACAAAAATCGCCGATACGCATTGTTCATTGTTCGTCGAAGTGTAAAGCAAACACATAAACGAGACCGCATTTTCAAAGACGATTGTCAAATTACATTACAATGATCAGCGTACGCGCCACTAAGTACTTTTTTACATCAATCAAGTATTATCCCATCGTCCTCAGTAGGACAAATAAATTCGCAAAGTTTCAACACAAATCCGTCACTTTCGCGATACAAAATGCAAAACGTCGAAAAAATGAAACGCGCTCAATCTCCCTTTTCGCCGTACGAAAGTCGATATTTCGATCGAGCACCGAGTCACACGCATTAGAATAAAATTAATCGATCAGTTTCGCTTTTCCATATCGCCTTTCGGTCCATTGACAGCAAACTCTTTCACACAAGAAACCTGCAAGTCAGCCGCATTAAGATTAACATAAACGGTCTTCCCTGTTTACGTATCCTTGAATCAATAACGCCTTGAATTAATACGTCACCGATGGAGACAATATTTATTGCCAATATTTATCCAGTCGGGTTTCACACTTGACCTATTGACACGTGATCGATACAGCGCCCGAGATGAGACATTTCAGGAAATCCTTCTTCGGCGGTAAATAAAAGTATCAGACATTGATTCTGATACTCTTTCTGTTAATCAGCCTCCGCGACACACACGCGACACGTATATCTTTTAAAAACGTTCACCCTTATCGACGTCGCACAAGTCAAATACTCGGCGGCCGAAGTCCCCGCCGAATTGACACTTTTGACACGCGCAACAATGACCCGATTAATAGCGCGATAATTGGCACGATGCGTCTTTTCGTACAGAGCGTCTGAGAAAAACTGAGGAGCTGCGTGGATTTAAGTGCAGCTCGCCGGTTATACTCGTTTCGTCTGATTTGCATGAAGCTAAACTTCGACGACCAGGGACATTAGGTCAGAAAACGGACTTGTTTGGCGAAAGAACGGGTACCACGCTCGGACCCCCAGCAAAGCTGCCGAACCCCATTCCTCGGGGTTTGGAAAGGAGTATGCGTGTATGCGATTCTGCAGGTACTGCACGGATGCTGCACAAACCAGTCACGTGACAGCTCCGCATCCTTTTATAGTCCAGTTTTGCAGACAGCCAGGGTTCAAGTATTGAAATGATGTGAAAGGTTAATTCTATCGTGAGAGGGTTACCTTTTGTTTCAAATTTTGCGATCCTTCGAACTGACTTCACTATAAAAAATGTCAAGAAAAAATTTGGTTAGTTAGTTTAACATAATTTTTTTGAAGTCAACTAAAATATTTGGTTGATCTAACTGAATGATTTGGTTAAATCAATATTTTTTCTAAATGCATCCTAATAGAAATGAATACTTCGTATATAGAAACCTCAATCAGTAAGAAAAATTTTGAATCAACAAAACTATTTGGTTATTTCAGCGTTATTGCTAAAATAACCAAAAATTGAGGTTAGTTTAACTAAATTTTGGATATTCTAACAAAATGATTTGGTTACTTTGACCAAAATTTGTCTTACGTGCTATGTATACCTTAATAGATAAAAATAAACAGTTTTGGCATTTGCTACAGGTACATATTCATATTGGTAAGACGATTCTTTTTTCTCGAACAAATGTAATCCACTACGATATTTTTAAAATGCACCAGAAAATTGAACGCTGCATTTTGAATGTAATCACGTTAACACACAGATACACTTACGTGGACTGTAAACACATCCATTAGGTACAGAATTTCTCGCTTCTGTAACGTCCTCATCAATCATTTGACATGTTTTCTAAATTTCGGGTAATAATATCCGTTATGATTGCCGACTGTTCAATCGATATGCTGTTCATATAAAACCATATTATATATACATGTGTATTGTGCGTGTGTGCGTACCTGTGTACAACGTAGCATGGTTACAAGCGCACATATTGTTTTATCGTATGAAGCATTATAATTTCCTGCTATAACTAACATCTATGTTACCTAATCATACCAGTTTTTGGAACGAGTCAAAACGCGCGAATTACATTGTAATACGACAATAAACACGAGGAAAACTGTTTAAACGTAATTGCAGTTACACAAACAGGACAGCACGCCACTTTGATGTTTTTCATATATTATTCGGCGCAATTGTAATGACGTTATTGTTTAATTCATATCGACAGCGCGGACTAATTGATTCCAATGATGTAGGGATAGATAAAGGTGAAATATTACAAATAAAGGCAGAACGGGAAAAATGTTATCGATTTTTATTCTAGTAATAACTTTGACTTGATATAGATTTCCTCCATTACATGCATGATTTATCATTACAGCGTGTCACTTGCAGATGATATCTAAAGAATTCGCTTGTGACAATGACAAGGTATTAATGCTTGATCTTGAACAAGAATATGGTTGAAAATGTGTTTGATTGTCCTCTGTGCTTGCACCCACACGTACTTGCGCTTCACCCTCAAATATCTCACAAGCATTGGGTTATCGATTTCTTATGAACTGTTTACGGTGTGTACGATTCCTCAAAGAGGAAATCGTACAAATCGCAGTTTCGATGAAATCGGGAATTACCGGTATCTTCATTTTCGATTACAATTTATCTTTGACAACATTATTTGTCGTTGAGCAAAAAATACGTCGCGGAACAAAAAACGTACATATCGCAATTATTATTTGATAACGAGGAATTTAATCATAATGAAACGGAACGAAAATCTTCGTTTGTTGTTACATTATAAATTGAATGTTTCACTCAACTGTCCGTAATTTATTCAAACAAATTCTGTTCTTCAATTCTTCAGACCAAATATACTCTTATAGTGTTTATTCGGGCTGTCATTTACACACGTTTAGAAAGTGCGATATTTATTGAAAATTATAATTATCTTAATCATTGTATAATTAGAATGATCAGAGAATTGAATTACAATTATAATAGCATTACTCTCATAACTGATGTCAACTATGAAGTAAATTAACTAATCGGACATTTCGGTGGAGGAAATGCAATTAGTACTTTACACACCTTCGAATCACACGAAAATGACAGAAGATCTGTATTTTTTAAATGTGTATTGGGTCTACGATAAAAATGTGTGCTACTGATATCGAGTTCAAACTTATGATCTGTGAAATGCAGATTTTAAAAGGTAGTTTAGATTTATTGTATGTTAACAATAATTATTATTCCTGGAGAATTGATTTCGATTGAGTTTTATATTCAAATGTCTTTTTATTGCCATATGGTGTATCATAAATATTGTACGGTATATGTCTTAATTGATTTAATTCTCAGCATGTATTATTTATATTGAAAGAGATTAATGCTTACAACAGCACTTTTTGGTTCTTAAATGTCACGATATAAATAATACCCATGTTAAAAATGTGAAGAAGTGTTCAAATTGTGTCATCAATTTGAAAAATGTTACATTTTCAACATGTGAATAAAAAATAGGTGTGTCCGCTATTAGCTCAGTTGGTCAAATGAGTGATACATGAAATATCAATTTTTACTGCAGGTTTAAGTTATAATTTTTGGGTGTGTATTTTAAATGAGAAACGTGAGAAATAATCATACAATTTTCCGGCAGTTAATTAATTTATTAAACAGTGGATTCAATTAGGACAATCAATTAGCCTGAACCATTGTTCTAATACTTTTTAACCACAAAAGAATTATAATATGTTAATCCCACTTATCCCTAAATATATAAACAGATAATTTCATAAAATAATCCAGATAAAAAGCTTCATTTCAAACTAATTAAGCATAATTAACATACATTTAATAAAAAATGATAATAATAAGATAATATTTTTTTACACTGTAACATAATTACATGCCCCATACATAATTTATGCAGCTATTATCATATTTTATTAATTATTATAACAATTAATAATTTTCTTTTTCATTCCAATATCTTAAACTGCTCTACATTATTATTATCCCCAATAATCGGTCATTGAAATAAATAAAATTCATCTTCCAGAAATTTTAATTCGTGTTTCTTTCCCCATATCAAAGTGGATATAGGCGAAAAACTGAACAAAATCGCCTGGTTGCGCAAACATCGGCTCATTTGTCGGCAAAGGAGGCTTCTATGGGACGCGCCGCCGTCAAAACGGGCGTATTTGATTCGCGTGTTTGGGGGCGCCCAACGAATCGAACATCGATACAAGTCTGCGACCACTTTCGGATTATCGGCGTTCTTGACGAAAACTTATTGGCATCGGTCGCAACCGGTACCGTGGAACTTGCGATCCGAAGATCGCAAAAATGACTGGTCGGCTGATTTGGCACATAACCTTTTCGCCGCTGGAAAGCGACGCCAGAGCTTGGAAGCGGTGTCGCCGACTGGCGTACGTAACTAGAGACATGTTTCTCATTGATTACGCGAGGAAGAGAGTAAATTTTAGTGCGTGCGGAAAGATGACGTAGGCGTGGCAATGCGTTTGTATCTCGACTTCTTATTCGTTGAAAACTTTGCGCAAAATCCCGCCTTCCATGTTATACCGTGCGAGCGCTTTCTTCTGGCTGTGTGGGTGCGGTGAACACTGTTTTAACGCGCATATACGTGAGGCTGTGCACGATCGCACAAAAGTGCCGAGAAAGAACGCCAAATCAGAGATATTTGCACGCCAAATATCTTCAAGTAACCTTGAATTCGCGTCAAAAATGAATTCCCGATCGTTTTGCCGGCGAACGGAGGGAAAGGGCCGCCGAACCGAGGGCTGAGGGACCCACGCCGGCCCGAAAAAAAGGAAACGAGTGGCATCGACCGCGCCAATTTGGAGCGCCGTTTTCCCCGCCACTGGAGGGGAATCATGTTCATGGGCTCGGATTTAAGTATGTCCGGTTTAACGCCGATGCATTTGCAATGATAAAATAACGTTATTGCAGGTCTATGCGGTAATTGACTGTTCGCCATACTCTGGCTTCCGTGTGCGGCTCAAGATTTTTTCGGGCCACGCATTTCCTATAGTGTGACATTTTTTTTTGTTTTGTAGTTTACGGGTTTTAGTTTTTCATCATCTGGTTGCACGTCAGTTTTACGTTTAGAAGGAGCAGTGTGTAGTTAGTAGTTTTGGGTTTTGCAGTGTTTGACTAAAGGGATGAGCAATCCCTGGAAAATATTTATGAAAATATACACTTATTTGGTTAGTTGTTATATAAATGTTAGCCTGTGTGTGATTTTTGTAGAAATGGTTTACGTGTTTTTATAATCCATCGTAGTTTTCAAAATTATTTTTAGAGAAGGCTATACAGATATGAGGTTTTGAGTTGCCGTAAGGAAATTCTTGCATTGTGTCGGCACGATTGTACCCAGTTTAAGTCTTGTGTCTAACAAACGTTGATTCGTTGCAAAATATGAACAAAACTAGAGAAAGGAAATATTTTGTGTGCACTATCAAAACGGGAATACACAAAATGCAGTCTGTTTGTTACATTTGTCGTACTGGTTTTATAACTTACCATAAGTAGGGGAAAAAAGTAATCTCAGTGAGATATTTTATGATCAAGTTTTGATTGAAATTTAGTTACAAAATTATTTCAACCTGATAACTTAATGTCTGGTTAATGTTTACATAGTTTTTTACTAGGGTAGTCTTTGATTTATGTTTGATTATATGTCATATGTGTTTGTAGTTGTACGTTACTTCCGTGTCCAGTGTGTTCTTATAAGACATTATTACAGATACAACTTCTACATCAGATGTGTTATTATATATTTTTTGTATACAATGGTAAACAACAAATCTTTCATACTTTTGGAATAATATTGATTCCATTGGACTATTATATTATAAAAAAATTATAAAATATGGTATTGTTATTATTGCAGATATGGGTAGAAAAGTAATTTTCTAACCACAATTGATAATAAGTTGTCTTGGCAAGAAATTGTTCCTTTCTTTAGCAACAAGAAGAAACTTTAATTTTCTTTGACTTTCTGATTTCTATTCTAAAATGGATATTATTTAAATAAAACTTCATTAAATAAAGAAATCTGGAATTATTAAATACATAAGAAATACTTAGAAGAACATTCGAAAACAACTCCGTTTTTAGGAGGAAGAGTCTTACTTCCCAAATGCACAGTTTTGCACGAGGAAAAATACAGCTTGTAAGTGTCTAACTTTTGGACTGTAGAGTCTAAACGTCTCTACAAACACCATAAATGTCTAAACTTTAGACATTTATGGTATTTGCAGAGAAAAATGTTTTGTTTCAAGATACTTTTATCGTATATTTTGCCAAAGTGTCTTAAAATTAGACCCCTGGTTTTACGGTGTAAATTTATTTTTGGTTAAATACTGATCATAGAGCATAATAATAAATATTTTTTCTGACAGAGACAGTCCTTTATATACAAAACAATGAATATTTTTGATTATTGTAATATAGTAAATTAGTAGGTTTTATGCGAGTTACATTGTTCACTAATGAATCATTATTATATTGTTCATTAAATTATCTAATGATACACAATAAGAAAAATTGCTTAATCTTAACTTAATATGTTCTCGCGAAAATACGTGAAAGACTTAAAACTTCAAATAAGTTAATATTCACATAGAAAAAGTGAAATTTCACTAATTAATACATGAATAAATTAAGACTCGTTCACGAACAAAAGTGAATATTGCCCTATTGAAATTTAGAGACTCAATTTAACTTATGTCAAGACAAATGTATTTAAACAATGATTATTTTATTCGATACAAAAATAAATACCGATAATGTTAGAATTAATAAATTTTTTTGAAATAATTATTTCTGTTACTTTCATCAAAATGAATGCAAATAAGAAGATTATAATTAAATTGAGAGTAAATTAATTTTAATAATAAAAATTAACACAGGCTAATAAATGAGAATATGTTAAACATTTTTATTTGTTATAAAACTGTTGACTTATCCATATAAATTTATTCATATTTTTGTTTTATAATAACAAATATATTCACAATTACTCTCTACAACGTTTTTTTTAATTTTCCCGCCGTTTCTGCCGTAGACCGTAGAATGAAAGGAACATGCAGAATCAATGTTCACGGCGCGCGCAACTTCGCGCATATTACGACACGTTCGCCATGATTAAGTATTTCACAATTAAATAAATATACGCCAAATCGCTACATCTTGCAGCGAAAATTGACCTGCCGTGGCAGAATTTCTAAGCTATTAGTGGAAACAATAACCAGAAAAATATAAATATATGTTACGTACTCGTAAAAATCAGTGAAACAAATATGTATTCATATTCAAATCGTAACCATTGATATTTTTTTATTTATTAATTCAAATTCCTTTGATTCTCATATCCAATTCTTTGTTTCCAATCGTCTATCACTATCTTCTTCGAGTGTGGCGGCCCTATTAAATTGTAATGAGTTGGCGCATACTTCGTTTAAATAAATAAAATAAAATTATAACCATATTAACTACCGTATGGAAAAAATCAATCTGCGTTCGGTTTGGTGTCAGATTATATTCCAGACTGTATCCAAACTACATCCAGACACTTTTAGTCTGGATATAATCTGGGTCAGGACGCATGCTAGACTTAATCAACAACTGATGCCCGATTATATCCAGTCTGAAAAGAGTGTGGATACAGTCTGGATAAAATCGGGCAGTAATATACGTGGCCAGGTCGAAGCCAAGTTGATTTTTTCCACCAGAGTATAATTAAATATAAGACATTAACATATACCTGACAAAAATTGTCGATACATCCGTGTTGCTAAATTATTAAAAATTTTTTTGGATTTTCTTCATTATCTTCATTATCTTGGATTTCTCCATTATACACTAGTCAAAAAAATTAGGGGAACTTTTTAACATTGTGCTAATAGCAATTATCACATTAAGGTAAACTTTATTTTTTCAATTTCAAAATCATTAATATATTACTTACAAATATATAAAACATATATGTTTTGTCGCTTATTCCATATATGTCATATATCCTGATATATGATGTCAGTATTTCCATATATGTATTTTTTAATTTTCAGAAATCCTACATTTTAATTGTCTGAAAACTTAAAACTTACCATATATGGAAATACTGAAACCATATATGCAAATACAAGGCATATAT
>JABFPB010000129.1:0-54110 GCA_022817645.1 Ceratoteleas bidentatus
GATGCCCTTTCCAAAAAATAATTTTTCCAATTTTTCAAAAAAAATAAAAAATAAATAAATAAATAAAAAAAATCCCACTGTTAAGAATTCACAAAATCACTTGCGCAACTTCACTGATTCGTTTCTTTTTTATTTTCAAAATTAGGGGGGCGGGGGTGGTTCAGTGACACTCACCTTTTGGATTTCGTTTCGTGTGGCAAGGATGTCGACGCTCGTTCGGCCGTCGTTTAGCCACTGAAAGCTTATGGAGCGACAGGTACCGTCACCATTACTTATATAGAAAACATTTCTGCCCCCTTCCCGATGGCCGGCACCTAGTCTTACCTCGGCTTACGGGGCCCCAACGTCGGCGCGCGCGATTTTACATCGCGCGGACGACACTCGGGTTTCGGGCCAGGTATCTTAATGGAAATCAGGGGTTTCCGAAGCCGAGCGGAAAATGGACCCTTTTTTGCCCGAATTATTTGCATAGCCGATTTCGATCGATCTCGGAAACCCATCGTTGTCTTCATTTTTTTTCGCTCCAGTTCTTCATGTTTTATTTATCCCCCTAAAAATGATTCGGGGAACATAATTTTTTTCAAAATATAAAAATGGATTCAGTAGTCCGAAGTTATAGTAAAAAAACGATATCAATATCGGCAGAAGGAGTTCCTGGAATACAATTCTTTTTCCAAAAATAATTTCAGAACGTTACTTGATGTTATTGTTAAGAAGGAAGTTTTGTGGAAAAAGTTTCCGTTCCGTCTAATTCCCATTTATCTCCCGCGACTAAGCCTTCGAGACTCATATTTTATCTTCAGGTGTTCGCCTAAAAAGACCGATAAAAAATTGTTCAATGTTAATATAATTTTTTGTGAGATATGAAAATGGATCCAGAAAGATAAAATGAAACGGTGTTACTGAACCTACGTCGAAGTGGAAACATTTTCACAAAAAAGGTACAGCGGGTTAACGCTTCGGGTGATGGTCCGCATTGATAAGAGCCCGATTCTCGGATGATACGTCGAACTTGACTAACCGATGCGATGCGTGAAAGTCCTTGGCCTGTTCGTCGACAATGCTTGGCGTTTTTCCGTAGCTTCGACGATCGACGACCGTTGAATTGTTTATAACCAATTTTCCTGGCAGCTCGATAAGCGAGATCAAGTTGCGCGCCGGACGATGCCGCGCATCCTGCATTCAAGTCGCCGGGGATTCATCTTTGATCGGAGGCGCCGCTCGTTTCGCGAGATTTTTTTTAAATATAAAGTTATAAAATCGAGGAATGAATAATTTTCTCTTATAAACAGTTTTAAAATAAGTTTACTTGGAGAAAAGGGAAATTCTCCATTTGGAGAATTTGAATGTTTTATTTTAAGTTTAAGAGTAAAAGAAGCAGATTTGCTGATTTGAACAATTTGGAAAGAAGATAAGAATTGGTTTGTCGATTATTTTTTAATGGAAATTTGGCTGTAATACAATCAAAGGAAATTTTATATTGTAAAAGGAAACGTGAGTTTACATTTCGGAATTGGTTGAACGCATAATATTGACATTGAATTTCTCATTTCGAAATCACTTTTACACATTATTGACCGATTGGTGACATTAGTATGAATGATACTAGAACATATGATATAATTGTAGTTATCGTGACGATAATTATCATTTAATAGTTTCAAAGTCAAGTATCATATATTACTTAAATATATATTTATTTACCGCCCATTTTAATAAAGTTCTATTTACATAAGTGTCATTTCATTCGTACAACATATTTGAATTATGAGAAAATAATAGAAATAACGATGATCATATTTAACACGTTAATGATTTCCTTGCAAATACCTTGAAAGAATTCTCAATGATGGAGTAATTAGTTTCATTATTTACTAGCTTGCAATAAAAATAAATATTTCCGAAGTCTTTAAACGAGATATTCAGAGATTTTATTAAAAATATTGAGAAAATCTCTGAAAAATGCTCTGAAAATATGTCTAAAAATCTCCAAAAATCTCTAAAACCCTCTCAAAATTGTATCTGTCAGAATGTTTCAGAGATTTTCAGAGAAAAGTCTGAAATCTATGAAAAATTCTGAAAAAATTGGGACTGTCATAGTTTTGTCAGAATTTTTCAAAGATTTTCAGCGATTTTCTGATATTTTCAGAAATTTTCAGATGTTTTCCGAGCATTTTTCAGAGATTTTATTTGTACAAGGCAATTGATTCAAACTGATTGTTCTAAAATATGATTAACTAATTATTTTGATATTAAAAATATAAGTATGAAAATGTAAAGAGTATAAACTTACTATTCAGAGCAACATGTCAACTTCTGTTCTCGATGCAATTTTATTCCAACGCCTGCAGTAACATAATAATAGTAATACGAATAGTATTATTATCACAATCTTACAGATTCAGTTTTGTCATCATACATTGACCTCAAAAGCATTGTATCTGGTTGGACCAATTTTTAAAATTAGACTCTAGAATGTGATATTATGATATTTGATATTACAAACAATGCCGGAGATGTAATGGGACCAACTCAATAGAATACTGATGAGCAGAAAAAATGAAACTTGTGGCACATTCGCAATTATGTAACTATAGGCATTAAAACTCATCCTAATAAGAAACATTTTAGTACAGCAACAAATGATCAACTACTCGAAAAGAAAAAAATGTTTTGACCGTAACTCTCTCACCTTACATAACCGTTTCTTTGAATCGTTATGGTTATTTTGATAAGTATCGAAGCATCTCAAAGTTTTGAACGGAAAACAAGTCCTATTTGACACAATTTTTCAGCGATATTAAGGAAACTGTTGCGCAAACAGTTTTAGTCTCACCTAATGTTACATGCGTCATCATTAGTTTTGTTTTTTTCCACAAATGAGTTCGTCATACTCTTTTCTCACAATTTCCGTTGTTTTTTCTTTTAAAAATTTCACGTCCGTAATGATCATTATTGGATCTGAATATCCCGCCTTATCATTAAAAACTGCGCCACATTTGTATCGACAAATTATAAAGCTGTAATGTGTATCTTTATTAATTTCTACAATTAATAATGGTTATAAAACTGAAAATGAGGTATAATAACACCATATCTCTTACTGAATACAAGTTTGGAATACTATGTTTACGTATATATGTAAGTGTCTACTTTTTTAAAGGAAACCCCAAAATCAAGTATCTCAACCTCACACTCATTCACTAACTCGTCTATTATTGCGAGTGATTTTTCAAACAAAAAAGAAAGTAAACGAGAAAACTCAGTAAAGATGACACGAACATATGATGGCAGTTTTGTAACTCTTTTTTCTAAACAGCAATTTCTTTTGGCGCCTCTCTTCACCACTTCGGATCTTAGCTATCGTGTCTTTTATAACGTCCATCTAACTCGTGCGCAACCCATTCTTGAACACCGGATTATCTAAGATCTATGAATTTTTAATGTACTCGATGATTTTTTGTATCCACCTTTTTTGTTTATCCGTGATTCAACCATTTGTCAAGATTTATATGTTATACTGGCATCTCATTTATTTATCGCCTCCCACCCCCTCGGTTTGTCGCCGATTCTCCAAATAGTCAATGCCCCTTTAGCCGGTCTTCCATTCAACAGCGCACAAAGAAATTCTACAAATCGTCTTGTTAATAGATTGAAATCCACACCATAAATAATACAAACGATTTGTGTTACGCACAGAAAGTAGTGAAAATATTATATAATTTACAAATAGACCATTTTCTGAGGAGAATGTTAGACATTTTTGGAAATGTTCTTGGTGTTTAATCTCCCGGTTATCTGCGAAGAATTTAGATAAAGATTTGGTAACAATGTCTAATTTAATGGAGAAGTTTATTCGTTTTCTTGGTTCCAATACAGGTAGTGGTATGCAAATGAAGGAATACGGATTCGGACATTGAATATGTATTATGGATTCTTTGCACATTTTTGGAAGGATATTGCAATGGAATGTTATCGTTAAAAAATGTATATGTCACAGAATTAAGTGGTTGTGTGAAGACAACCCTTTATGAAGTTTTTTATGGAGATTGATTTCAAACAAGGGAATATCTTATTTTTGGAATGGGAATTTGAGATGTTCAGAAATGGAACTTCTACAACTTAATCCTAAGTATAACATGCAATTTAAATTCTAAATCTACAATGAGAAAATATGGGAGAAGTTTTAATAAATAACAAAATATTACAATTATAATTTGGAATAATTATGAAACACCACATTTAATTCTTTCAATTAATCATCCCTGAAAAACATTGCAAAAATTTCACAAAAATTGCAATTCTCAGTTTTCAGTTATCATCATTATCTTCATGATTATCGTCATTATTACTATATCATATCATATTAAAATAATTAAGAACGCAAACCAATAACTTTCAACATATCCATCGAAGAATTCCAAGACTTTGAACTCGAACAAGTGCCATCAAAGCGCTCCTTTACCAGACGCAAAACGCCGATCTCCAATTATCTATTGTTCTACGGAACCCACAAACTGCCTTTTTCAGCGTCTCCTGGCATTTGTCGCCCAGATTGTCACCCATCTCCGTGACCGATTCGCTCTCCGTCCCGACGCACTCCGTCCTCGTCACTCGCGCGCGGCTCTCATTCCTATTCGTCTTCATCGATAACCTTGAAGATGCATCTCGTTAACTTTCACTGAGTTATCTCCGGGTGGCTAAGCGGAGAACGTCTAACCACCATTGTGTGCCAACGTGGTTAGTCCAATGTCAACACATTCAAATTGCGCGCGCAACCCAATAAAAACGCCGACCGCCTAATAGCACGGTTTCGCGCTCGCGCGAGATAAAAAATGCTGAAGAAAAGCCGGCCTTGTGACTGTTGCCATAACAAACGCGCCCCCTTTTGCCGTTGTTTGCAAGAAAACTCGCCCTGGTTCAAAGAACAGTAACCCACTTCAACTTAATACGACCGCAGCGCCATCTACGCTCGAAGTTGGTGGAAACAAAGAATTGGATTTGAGAATCAAAGAAATTTGGATTAATTTTATAAAAGGTGTAGACTTTTCTAAAGTTTTAATAAATCGCAATGGCTGCAGTCAATTTTTTTCAACCATTAATTGAAAAAAATTCATTACCACAGCTGGGATTTGAACCGCCGACCTTCCACACAGAAGTTTGAAATTACTATTTTGAGATTTCTGTTGTTACTATTTTTTCTGTTGCATTACTATTTCATCTTGGAAAAGTCTACAGTCTGAACCAGGGCGACAATTGGTCTAGTTGGGCGAAATTATATAACGCGCTGGAATGCGCACACGCGGTGCATCGGTAAAAAGGCCGCGCGCGCAGATCTTGGTTTCGCGCGCAGACTAAAACTAATAAGCGGCGACAATTAAGTGGAAGCGCGCGTCTCATTAAATGGGTCAATGCGAGTTCGTCGTTACGTTGGGCTGTGAAAAAAATTAATCGAATGCGCAAATTGAACGTGAATATTCCGTTCTCACCGACGGAACAAAGGGTCATCACGTGCGATGTGATAAGGATTGTATTAGTCATTATATTTTATTGTTCGCGTGCAAGCACACGCGGAGCTGATGGTTTTTGTTCTATTCGTTATTAAGGGCGGTGTACTATAATTGCGAATTTTTTGGGGTGAAATGATAGAGGTGTGGTTTTTTATGAGAGATGAGGAGAAATTTGGAATTGAGAAAATGCGCTACGATATAAACAACAGTGATAAGCTTTTTATTTTGAAATAAAAAAGTTAGGTAAATTTAAAAATGTTACAATTTTGAAAATGCTAAAAAAGTTCATTATTTTGATGTTTAAAACATAAACATCTTTTTTTAACTTCAAAATTAAAATTGAACCATTTATAAACGAAACTAGTGTTATTATACACTACGATATTTTCAAAGAATAAAAAAATGTTTGTTCGAATAAAAAAATGGTTCTACAATAATAAAACTCACAAACACCTAAAAATGTTCAAAGAAAGACACGACTCGACCCACAAACGACATAAAAAGCCAGCAAATAAATCTTCCGCCATTAGTGTAATCTCTCCGCAATATGCAACAATCTAAAAATTATGTATCTAATACAGGAGCATCGCACACGTACATCATATCCAATTATCATT
This sequence comes from Ceratoteleas bidentatus, assembly GCA_022817645.1. Lineage (NCBI taxonomy): Eukaryota > Metazoa > Arthropoda > Insecta > Hymenoptera > Scelionidae > Ceratoteleas > Ceratoteleas bidentatus. The sequence continues at coordinate 6,128 of JABFPB010000129.1, forward strand.
ACCTTATTTATCATTTTATTTCATAGCCTTATTTACACGATTACCATACTTATTAGTATCATTTTCTGTCTAATCTATTCCGAGGGAGCGTATAGAAAATGACTTAATATCACGCGCAGATCACTTTGCAGATTGCGAATTAATCGCCAGATTTTCACCGAAGCGCGAAATCACATGTTTCGTTTCAGGTGCCTAAATGTACAATGCAAAAGGAGCGCGTCCTCAACGGGACAAAGATTATGAGAACGTGCGTTTGCGTATCCTTGAACATCAAGTACAGGTTCAACGCCATTGTTGCGCATTTTCTTCGTTAGGATTGTTCTTCGCTTGGTCCCGGTGTCTGAGTGCGAGTCATTAATTGTTACTTATGAATTGCGTTATGAGCTTGTGCATGCCAATATTGCGGAAGGACAAAAAATGCAAGGAAAAAAGCATCAGGCGAACGACGTCAGTTAATGGTGAAACCAATGACGCGATATTTTTTTGTCGGCTTTTTATTGCTTCCCTATCAGCGAATAATATTTTTTAAATTGCAAAAATAGTTTTAAAATATTTCATAAATGTTATATAATAAATATTATAAAAAATAGTATTACAGTAATACTATTTTATGTTACTGAACTATTTGCAAAATCCTTTACATAATATTCACATAAAATGTATTTAAATTTGGCGATCAGAGTACAATGTATAAAAAAATAAGTTTTGTTGTACAAATATTGATTTAGAATTGTAATATTATAAATTTTTTAAGTAAGTAAAATAATATTATTTTAGATTAATAGAGTGTAATATAGCGTTAAAATATAGAATATTAAAGATAAAAGTAAAAAAAGAAGAATATAACAAATATTTTTGTATTAAACAATGTGTATCTCTTTCATTTTCTGATTCATTTTTTCGTTTCAATGTTTCCCAAAAATGGCAAAAAAGTATCTTTTTGCAACTGGTTGCATGCTTGGTGAAATGGGAGGTTCCGCTGCCCAACTGGAGATGATAAATTTCGCGTTTCGTTTGTATCGGCAAGGTGTTTTAAGTTTGCAGTCTGAGACCGTTAATCAACTATTCCGGTCCTTGACATTTGTGAAGCCAATGCCAAGTTTGAAGAAGCACCGGTCTATAGATAAATATAAATGGCTTAATAAGCATTTCAAGCTGCATTTGTTGTTTGACAATAAAACTGCCGGAGCGAGTGTAAAAATATAAACATAGGTTTATTAAATTTCTTATAATCTACAGTGGTTCAAAAATACCTTTGTATCACATATTTTGAACATGATGATGACGCGTTCTGTAACGTGTACATACTCGCCGTCGATTCCTACAATCTAAAACGCGTAACGATTAAAAACAGAGAGAGTCAATGCCAGAAATACGGCTCGATCATTTCGAGCCGTTCTCCAAAACTAAAATAAAATGTGGATCACCGAAACGAGGCTTCGACAGTAACACGACGGTCCAATAAGCTATACCATTTTATAGTTTATTGACAATATATAAAGTATAACGTAAAACGTTCCAAAAGACCCTCCGATTGTTCACCTTATCGGGACGACCCCTTGAATTTCGAGATATTGCTCGGCTCGTGTTCAATCAAAATTCCAATTCCTTAATCTAGTGTTCCTTCGGCACCGCGGCACCCCAAATCTGTGACTCGGTAAAATTAAAACGAACTTCCATCAGAGAATTGCTTTTAACAATTTAACCTACAATTAATCTCCTCCCTCCCTGCGTCAACATAATCATCGACCATCGTAACTTGTAATTCATCAAAACCCCGTCTAAAGACACGTCTACAAAAGCCAATTTAAAATGGAGCTCGATTGTTAAATCTTTAAAAAGCAGCCTCAATCGCGAGGCCTTTCGTCCGAAGGTCTCGATCCGTACCTTCAACTGCGTTTGTGAACCGAACTGGGCAGTAATGACAAAGAACAATAAATACATTTGTACAAAACAAAAAAAACGAAAAGGGCTCTGATCTCCCAACGAAATACTGATTACCAACGCCCCCTATCGTTTGACTAGCCAGCCGTTCTTCTGCAGCCTCAGCTTCTCCTTCTCCTCGCGGATCTTCAGCGCCGCCAGCCTCTTCTTCTCGATCTCCGCCTTCGACCTCACCCCGCCCCCCGCCTCCCCCCCGCCCCCAAACGCCGACCTCTTGTCGTTCGCCTCCTGCCGACTTCTGCTCTCGTCGAAGGACCCGTGCTTCTGCAGCCGCACCCCGCTGGAACTGCTCACCGGACTCGACGAGGCCCTGATGAACTTGCGCTTATTTGGCGTGATCGGGCACCTGGTCGAGCCGGTGTAGCTCGAGGTCATCGAGCTTCGCGGCGGGGTGCCGTTCCTCGCGGTCTGCGCGTTTCCTGGACCGGACTTGCCTTGCCTACTGGAGTCCCAGTTCTCCAGGACGCCGGCGAGGCACTCGTCGAAAGCATCGTCGGGGAAGGGCAGCGAGATGCCGGCGTTTCGCGGCTTCTTCGGTTCGCTGTCCAGGACTCGCCGGGGCGAGGTCGAGCGCCGCTTCGCCGGGTCCCGGGAGGTGGCGCCACCTGTCTCGGGAACCAACCTGCTCTCGAGCTCCTGGCTGCACTGGACTAGGAACTCGTCCATGGAGTCGTTCAGGAGGTGGTCGAATGAGGGCACCTTGGCGAGCCTGCGGCTGGGGCTGGGGGCTGGTTGGAGCTTCGGGGACTGGCGGAAAGATGGCGCTGGGATGCGAGAACCGGTGGATTGAGGGTTCCGGGTGGGGGTGGTGGAAATGGCGGGAGGCGCGACGTCGGGGGGTTCTGTCTCGGGCTCCTTGGCCGGGTTCTGGCAGGCCTCGGTGATGGTGTTCATGCTGTTGAGGAGGTTGTTGACGCTCTCCATGTCCTCGGACTTGATGACGGAGCGCTTTTTGGAGTACATGAGTGGTGACTCGGCGTTCCTGGGGTCCTTCACCTGGGTGTTTTTCGGGGTGGTCACCTTCGCGGGGGGCTTGGACTTCTTCTTCTTGGCGCCGGGGGCTGGAGAGTCGTGGGCCTTGGGACTGTGCCAGTTCCAGAGCACCTGGTCTGTCTGTGTGCAGAGCATCATCGAGTCGGGACTGCTGCTGCGCTCTGGCGTGGCCTCGGGGCTGTTTTCCTCAAGTCGGGACTTCTGTTTTTCGTCCTCATCTTCGCTGTCGACTGGAAGGGAAAGGGAGATTTTTTATTGGTTCTTGGGTGGCGATGGAGGAAGTTTTAGATTGAAGTGTTAGAGAAAATGGCGGCTTTGAAATGTGACGTTCACGTTCTACTGCCACAGAGTCTTTGTTAATATGAAAAATATTGATAATGATATTATCATAAATCGAGCATACCAGACATTCTGGAATTCTGGAAGAATGTAGCTGGAAGAACATGGCTCACAAATAATAAATTTTACTTTTGTTAGTTTAGCTGGAATATATATAATATAGTTGGAAGAATATGCCTCACAAATTATACATTTTAGTTACACATTTTCGACTTATTGTTTCCCAAAATTTTTCAATACGATTCTGGTAAGTAGGATGTTTGGAAATAACGATTTCTGGTAATTTCGCCTCGTTGAAAATGACAAATTATGAAAAATAACTAATTCTATGGCAGCAGAACTTGAACACCACTTTAAGCCACAAAGAAAATTGTTTGTTCACATTTTTTAATACAATTAAGTTACTGAATGAATAGAATTTAAGGTTGATATCCATTTAAATTTTTAATAACTTATTGTTGTAATAGTTATTTTACAATTTGTTTTAACTTGGGTATAACCTTGAGGTTTTACGTTGAGGTTTAACGACTGACATTTTAACATATACTGCTAATCCCAATAGTATTGCAGAATTCTCAATTTACAATCTGTATGATTAAAATGAAAAATGTGAACCCTCAATTCTGTCAAATCCAGAGTTCTGTTTCAAGATAGAAGTTGATGAAAAAGGAGTTAAATAATTCTATCAGATATCAGTAGGACTGATTCAGTGATATGTTCAGTGATATTTAATTCTAGAAATAGAATAAAAATGTTGAACTCCAATTCTAGATAAATTTTAATATCTAGAATTCCATGGATATTTGAGTATAGTTTACAGACTTTCATTATAGGTCAAATTGTTGATATAGCTCAATTTCAATTTGAAGTTGCGAATTTCTATCATTTGATACAAAGTAACATATTTGACTGACATTTACATTGAAAATGGATTCCGTAAATATCACAATCTTCTAACTTGAAACAGTAATAAATTAAATAAAACTGATTTTTAGAATTGTCTATTCTCTACTGTCCAATTTGTTAATGGGTGTAACAACCAATTGACCCAGTGAACCAGGTAGTTCCAGTATGGGCCAGTATTTGTCCAAAGAAGTTTATTTGTTCAATTCTTGATTGTTTTTTGCCCCATTTATTACCAATTTCTGGTCAATCCAACATTTCATTCACTGGGGAGGATTGTACAATTAAATGGAATAAGATTGTAACAATTTATGTACAAAAAGCATGCAATATGTGAGTCATGTTATAAAAAAGAATTTATAAGAAGTAGTAGTATTATTGAATGTAATATCTACGTCTATTATAATAAAACATGTAAGTGCATGTGAACGAAAAGATTATTCCATTAACATTTAAGATTCAGATTTGCCATTATAATTAAATTTTTTATTTATACACAGTTTTACTTAAGCCAGATTGCAAATAAATATTATGTACAATTGATTTGCCTCTTAAATTCATATCAACTTTGTGCTTTTCAAATGATTGCAAATGTCTAATAAAACTTATAAAAGCACAGACTTAATCACTTGCTAAATAATTTAACCTTCAACAATAATTGGAAAGGACGTAACTAAGTAATGATTTCATTGTAACTTTTTTCATACGACTATAACTTTGTAGGTATGACAAAGTACACCTCACTTTTCCACTTGATTCTATTCAAAGCAATAATTCTGCAATCATATCTGCTTGATATCCAAGCACAACTCATACAACCAACAAATTATTTAAAATACAATGCAATTAATCATACAAATAATACAATAACTCCAATTAAAAATTAACAAACGGATCTAAGTCTATTTTTTGTGATCCTTTTCCCATCTAAATAAGAATCCCAAAAAATAGAACAAACAATTAAGCAACAAAGCAAAACTGGTCACAGTGTTTACGATTAATTCACAGCGATTGTTGCAAAAATGTAATCAAAAACTGTCAAACGTGAAAATCCGGCAACACCGGCTTTGTTCACTTCGGACGAACGTATTTCACAAATGTACATGGACATACTCACCTCTGTATCGTGACTTTTTCGATAAATACAGTTTGTTGGCTTTCTTCATCATGGTCCCCCAATTTTTATTTTGATTTCACGAAGATGGCAATTATGGACACGACAACCTAACTTCTACAAGAATAGTTGAAGCATGAACCAAATTCCACAGCGTCGCAGCGCCACCTAGGTTAACGATGGGGAACTAAAGCTCGGTAGGTAAGGCGAGATTCGAAATCGTAAAGTTTCGCAAAAAATACAAATGTGATTGAAAACAAATGTTTACAAAATAGTCGTAATGCATTGGATCATTTTTGTTGTGTTAATTAGTTACTAAGGAACGGTAATTTTAAATTTGAAAATGAGAAACTTTTTGCATAGAATAAATCAAATAAGTAGAATTCGAAAAACCAATTAAATTTGCGCGAAAAATCTGACCAGTAATTATTCTGTGTCATTTTCTATGTGATTGGTCGGCAAAGAATAGAGAATTGTTTTTGAAACACATGAATTTTGATTCGTCGAATCGGAAGGATCGAGATTGTTTGTGTGTGCGGCGTAATATTTTGATGTTAGGTGGATTTGGATGCTGAAAACTGCTCGTCTTCGATTGTTGGTCCTAAAACGATAGCAAAAATGACAGATTTTATTATATCTGAGGCAGAAGAGAGTAGCGAGGCAAGTTTTACATGTTTATTTCTTCTCATTTGCTGAAGTGCGGAAACAAATCTTTTTAAGGTTTTTTTGCATTTTTCAACAAAGTTAGGTTAATATCCACATAAGGCTTGTTTTTATTGTTCCTATGCTCGAGTGAGTTTTTATACATGGTTTATAAATAAATAATATTAATTACATTATAACTTTTGTATATTTTCTTGTGTAAATTGTAATCCCAAAATAGTGATCACAGGTTAAGTATTACCTCTCTATGTTGTATTACATAACATATGTTTATTTATTAAGATTAGGATTAAGTTGCACTATTCTAAACAATAACAATGTTTTTTGGTAATCTCACAATATTCCTCTAAATTCAAGTCAGACCGTCAGTCATTTTCTGCCAAAAAAAAGTGTTGTTGAGTTTATCTAATATCTGTATTATTGTATAAATTGTACAACAATTTATATAATAAATATGTTTCTAACTTTTAGGATGATTCAGAAATGGATAAAAGAAAATCTAAAAGGCCGAAACTTTGTGAAGAAAGTGACGAATTTGCGAGTGACGAGGAAGAGCAAATGCAGATTGATTTACAGGATCTTATAAATGACGAGGAAGAAAGTGATGGCCAAGTTAGCAATGCGTCTGAAAGCTCAAGGAGACGGAAAAAAAGTGACGATGAACTCGAGGATGATCGCCTGGAAGACGATGATTACGCTCTTCTTGCTGAGAACTTGGGAGAGAAAAATATTAAACAGTTGCTTGAAAGAGTATGCATTGTTTCATTCCCTTATTCCCAAAAGCATTTTGTCATTATTTTCCGTTTATTAAAATAAATAATATTTTCAGAGAAGATTTAAACGTCTGAGACGAATTCAAGATGAGGAATCTGACGAAGAAGAGCCAACTCGTGTTGAAATAGACCAAGATGTTAGTGCGAGTGAGCTGAATGACGAGGGTTATGATGTAGGTTTCTTTTTCATGTTCTCTTTTATTTTCAAATAAAAATGTTACTTGCATTAAAACAATAGTAATTTATACGAATATTTTGGGGTAATTTAATATATTCAAAATGTAATTAAATTTTTTAAATTCTACATACAATTCAATCTGTAATAAATCATATTTTTCTACCTCTTTATCTCTACTTCAGAAGCATTATGTATATTTTTAAATGATCTTGATCCTTTAAAATTATAACCATCTAAAACCAATATATCTTATACAAAACAAGATCATACAATTCAACACACTTTTACTGAATATAAAATGTGCACACATTTTATATTCAGTAAAAGTATAATGAATCGTAATATTTTAATACTCAAAGCATTAATGCAATAAATAAATGCAGGATGGAGAAAACGATCGTGGCAGGCGCCACGAAGTTACCCAAGAAGTCACCGCTTACTCGGACGACGATTTCATCGTCGACGAGGATGACGTACCCATAACTGAGAAGCGCAGAAGAAGGCACGTCTACTGCGACGCCAGTCTGCAAGAAGCTCAAGAGATTTTCGGCATTGACGTCGATTTCGCTGACCTGGATAGGGCCCAAGAGGACTACGAGGACGAGTACGAGGATGACGGCGACGAAGAGCGTCCGGCTCCCTCCCGGCGGGTATCCACCGCCAGATCCACCAACACCACCATCTTCGACGAGTACGAGCCTGCCGAGTTGAAGCGGGGTCACTTCACCGACCTGGACAACAAGATCCGCACCACCGACATGCCGGAACGTATGATCACCCGAGAAGTCCCGGTGACCCCGGTGGACGAGACCTCGGACGAACTCTACGAGGAATCCGAGTGGATCTACAAACACGCTTTCCAAAAGCGCACCATATCCGTCCAGGACTCCCTTCTGAGCGAAGAGGCCAAGGAGCAGGCTCACAAGGGTCCCCAAACAGTGGAGAAAATCCGGATAGCCTTAGACCTCATGCGGAACCATAACTTTGAGGTTCCCTTCATCGCTTTCTACCGCAAGGAATACGTCTTTCCTGACCTAAACATCAACGACCTCTGGAAGGTGTACAAGTTTGACTCTAAATGGTGCTCCTTCCGAACCAGGAAGCTCCAAATGCTGCATCTGATGAAGAAGATGCGCGACCACCACCAGGCGAGACGACTGAGCGAACTGGAAATCCTTCCGGACGACGTTCGACTGATTTCCGACGAAGACATTGATTATCTGAGGCAGGTCGACTCCTCTGAGGAGCTGAACGACGTGTACGGACATTTCCAGTTGTACTATGGCCAGGAGGTGAGGGAGATGCTGAAGGAGGAGAAGGCGAAGGAGAACGAGGCTCGCAGGGAGGAGCGACTCGCGAAGAGGAGGCAGCGGTTGCTGGAAACCGAGAGTCAGGAGACACCGATGTTCACGGTGGACGAGGAAGAGGACGACCTGCTGGACGAAGAAGACGTCGACCAGAGCCTGAAACAGGTGTCCACGTCAAACGCCTACACCCTCTGCATCAAAGCCGGGCTGGACAAATTCGCGAAGCGTTTTGGTCTCACGCCCACTCAGTTCGCGGAGAACTTGCGCGACAACTACCAACGCCATGAGATCGAGCAGGACCCTATCGACCCGCACACCTTAGCCCGAGAATACCTCGGACTCCGCTTCGAATCCTCCGAGGAAGTTCTGTACGGCGCGACGTTGATCGTCGCGACTCAGCTGGCCTTTGAACCCATGGTTCGCAAATGTATACGAGAGGCTTACTTGGAACAGGCCACCCTATCAGTAAAACCCACTAAACTCGGGATCGAGGCAATCGACGAAAACCACGTCCTCTACACGATGAAGTACCTAAAAGACAAACCCGTGCGCGACCTGGTTGGAGACCAGTATCTGAAGCTAGTTATGGCCGAGAAGGACAAACTCATCACCATGGAATTCAGCGACACCATCGAAGACTCCTTCAACAGCGTCAGCAAAATCAAGGAACTCTACTACCGCGACGAGTTCAGCCAGAACGTCCTCGACTGGAATAAACTGCGCAGCTCCGCGGTGGACCACGCGATCCGGAAGATCATCATCCCGAGCCTGCAGAAGGAGCTCAAGGCCACTCTCCTAACCGAGGCTAAGGACCACGTCATGCAGGTCTGCTGTCTCAAGATGTACAACTGGCTGAAGGTGGCGCCCTACGCCATCGACTCGCCGGGCTTCGACGACACCGAGGAGTGGAGCACCAAAGCTGGACTCCGAGTCATGGGAATCGCCTACGTCCCGGACTGGTCGGAGGCGGCTTTCGCTGCCCTCGTCACGCCGGACGGCGCCTGCGCCGACTTCCTGCGAATGCCCCACCTGCTGAAACGCGACCGGAGCCCCCACGACCAGGAGAAAGAGGCCAAGAAAGCGCAACTCGAGGACCTCGCCGACTTCATCACCGACAAGAAGCCCCACCTGATCGTGGTGGGGGGCGAGTCCAGGGAAGCCATGCGGATCGTCGAGGACCTGAGGATGATCAAGCAGCGGCTGATGGACGAGAACCAGTTTCCCGACATCCAGATCGAGATCTGCGAGAACAACATGTCGATGGTCTACTCGAACAGCTCGGTCAGTGCCGAAGAGTTCCGCAGCTACCCGGCGTTGTTGCGCCAGGCGATTTCGTTGGCCAGGAGGATGCAGGATCCACTTCTGGAGTTCTCGCAGCTGTGCACGGACGACGAGGAGATTCTGTGTCTGCAGTACCATCCGCTGCAGAACGAAGTCCCCAGGCAAGAACTGCTGGAGAACATCTACCTCGAGTTCATCAACCGGGTGAACGAGGTTGGTGTGGACGTGAACAAGGTGATGCAGCACGCCTACGAGGGAAGACTGTTGCAGTTCGTGGGGGGTTTGGGGCCGAGGAAGGCCAAGTGGCTGCTGAAGCTGCTGAGGCAGGGGAACCAGCGTCTGGAGAACCGGCATCAGCTGGTTACGGTGTGCCACATGGGACCGAAGGTGCTGATGAACTGCTCGGGGTTCATCAAGATCGACACGGCTAGTCTGGGGGACAGTACGGAGACGTACGTGGAGGTGTTGGATAGTTCGAGGATCCACCAGGAGACTTACGACTGGGCGCGGAAGATGGCGGTGGATGCACTGGATGATGAAGATGCGGACCCCACGAGCGCTTTGGAGCAGATCTTCAAGAACCCGGATGGGCTGAAGGACCTGGATCTGGAGGCGTTCGCGCAGGAGCTGGAGAAGCAGGGCTATGGCGACAAGACTACGACTCTGTACGACATCCGGGCGGAGCTTAACTGTAGATACAAAGACCTGAGGGTCCCGTTCGAGACTTTCGCTGGGGAAGAGTTGTTTAATCTCCTGACGAAGGAGACCCAGGAGACGTTTTACATTGGGAAGCTGATTGATGCGAAAGTCACGGGGTATATGTACAAGAAGGCGGACAGCAAGGAGATGGACCAGGCGAACCCGATGCGCAACAACGAGACGGGGGAATGGCGGTGCCCGTTCTGTTTCGAGGAGTGGCCGGAACTGTCGGACGTGTGGAAACATTTCGACGACGGTTCTTGTCCAGGTAGAGAGAATTTGTTGTGGTTTAGGTTGAGAGAGGGAATTGTCGCAGTTTTAATCGGGTTTAGTTGGAAGAAGAATGTTAAAATAATAAAATGTTCCAGAACACAAACTCTATTAAGGGGGGACATTTTTGCAGGTCCGGATTTTTTACACAATATTTATCAGACATTAAAGTTTGTTGTAAAATTTGTTTACTAGAAAAGTAAAACTCGTAGAAGTAAAACTCGTAGAAGTAAAACTTCTACGAGTGTTGCTTTTTCCATAAAAAAATTCCATGGGTGTTTAAAACAAATAAATAGAAAATATTGAAACCCAAGAACCCACCCGACCTCCTTAAAGCCCATTACAGATATGTGTCAGAACCATTAAAAAATGACCGCCCAATCATTCCTCCACATACTATCACACATTTGCTCCCCTCAGGAAGCAACATCGGAGTCAAACTCACCCTGGACAATGGCGTCGCTGGGTTCATTCACAGGAACAACCTTTCCGACAGCCAGGTAGACGACATTACCACGCGGATCAAGATCGGCGACACGGTTCGCTGTCGGATAATGAAGGTCGAGGTCGACCGTTTCAAAGTGCAGTGTAACAGCAAGAGCAGCACCCTGATCGACGAGGAGCACAAGTGGCGCCCCCAACTCGACCAGCACTACGACTACGAAGCCGAGGAGAAGGACGAGAGCGCGAGACGCGAGGCGCAGAAGGTGAAGCAGAAGGTCACCTACGTGAACCGGATCGTCGTACATCCCATGTTCCACAACGTCGACTACACAGAGGCCGAGAACATGATGAGCTCGATGAAGCCCGGAATGGCCATCATCCGGCCCAGCAGCAAGGGCGCCGACTACCTCACGATCTCCTGGAAGGTGACCGACAACATCCACAAGCACATCAGCGTCCTCGAGAAGGGCAAGACCAACGTCTTCTCCTTGGGCAAGAGCCTCTGGATCGACGGCGAGGAGTACGAGGACCTGGACGAGATCTTCTGCAACTTCATCAACCGGATGGCGGACTACGCGTCGGAGATCATGGACTACAAGTACTTCGAGAAGGAGGTGGAGGGCGACAAGGACAAGGCGGAGGTCATCCTGAAGGAGCGGAAGCAAAGGAACCCCTCGAGCATTCCCTACATATTTTCGGCGTCGAAAGCCTTCCCGGGCAAGTTCCTGTTGTCGTACCTGCCGATGGTTACCTGTCGTCACGAATTCGTGACGGTGACGGCGAAGGGTTTCCGGTACAGGGAGCAGGTGTTTGTGCGATTGGCCAGCATGTTGCAGTGGTTCAAAACGCATTTCCAGGAACCGATCCCCCGGAGACCGCCGCCACCGGTGGAAACGAAAGAAGAGGCGATCCAGAAAATGGCGCAGAACATGCCGCACCATATGCTGAGCTCACTGTCGGACTCTACCAACGATGCGTTCTCGACGAACTACTCGCCGTTCACGCCGTCCCATCAGACTCCGAGGGGTGTTGGGGAGTCGGACTTCAAGAAACCGATGGATGGTTTCAGGGGACGAGGCAGGGGGCGCGGGAGAGGGGGAGAGTTTGAAAGAGGAAGGGGCAGGGGGAGAGGAAGAGGAGGGGACTTCGAAAGGGGACGAGGGAGGGGAGGAAACTTCGAGAGGGGCCGTGGAAGGGGAGGGGAAAGAGGTCGCGGAAGAGGCAGGGGGAGGGGTCGCGGAGGATTTGGTCAGGATGACAGGAACGATTCTGCGGACGACTTCGGCTCTGGCTGGAACAGTAATCGGGATTCGAATAACTCGCCGGATCTTTGGTCGAAGATTGATGATGATGCGCCGGACAGCAGGGTTGAGAAGAATCAGGCTGGAAATGAATCGCCGGACCTTTGGGCGCAAATTGACGATGAAGGGTTGGAAAGCAGGAATGATAATGATCGATCTGGAGATGCTGCACCGGATCATCGAGAGAAGATGGACAATAATGTGAACAGAAGAAATGAGATTAATCGAGCTCAGAATGAGTCGCCGGATCTTTGGTCCCAGATTGAAGATATTCCTGCGGAACCTAGGGTTGGAGATAAAGAAACTTTCAGGAATTCACCGGATCGTTGGTCGAAGATGGACGGTGTTTCTTCGGAACCCAGGGTTGAAAATAATGATGCTTCGAGGGAGTCGCCGGACCTTTGGTCCCAGATTGATGATATTCCTGCGGATCCCAGAGTTGATGAGCCAGTTGATGATCGAGGTTCAAGGAATTCGCCGAATCATTGGTCGAGAATTCACGATGATCGAGCTTCAAGGAATTCGCCGAATCGTTGGTCGAGAATTGACGATGATCCTCCAGAACGCAGGGTTGAGAATACCCAAGATTCCAGGGAATCTCCGGATCTTTGGTCCCAAATTGAAGATATTCCTGCGGACCCGAGAGTTGAAGATGAGCGAGCTTCGAGGAATTCGCCGATTCGTTGGCCGAACACTCAAGATGATTCTTCAGAACGCAGGGTCGAAAATAACCAAGATTCAAGAGAGTCACCGGATCCTTGGTCCCAAATTGAAGATATTCCTGCGGACCCGAGAATTGAAAATGAGCGAGCTTCAAGGAAATCGCCGATTCGTTGGGACGATGCTCCTTCAGAATCCAGAGTCGAAAATAACCGAGCTTCAAGGAATTCACCGATTCGTTGGGCGAAGGACGATATTCCTTCAGAATCTAGAGTCGAAAATAACGCAGATTCAAGGGAGTCTCCAGATCTCTGGTCCCAAATTGAAGATATCCCTGCATCTCCGAGTATCGAAAACAACCGAAAGTCGTTCGGTGGAAACAGTGACGACGATAATGACCAGAGTATGTCATCCAAATTCGGAGATGGCCGAGAGAATTCCTCACAGAGACATCCATTCGAGCGATTCCAACCTTTCGTTCCACCTGCAGACGATGACGATGACGACAATCCTCCTAACAAGTTCAGATATGCCCAACGTTCAAACTCCAATTTCAACAGGAGACTGCCGTTTGAACGTAACTCTGACGATGAGCAAAACTCATCGCCACCTCGTTCTCACCGCAAGTTTGGATTTAACCAAAGAAGACCTAATCAGAGACGTCCATTCGGACGTTCTGGGCCAAGAGGACGTTGGAACGATGACGATCAAGGTCCACGACCTTTCCGGCCTCAAGCTCAGCGCCCCAATTTCGGATATAATGAGCGTCCGAATTTCAATAACAGACCTCCCTTCGAGCAGACGTCTCCCAAAAATCAGCTTAGGAGTTGGAATGATGGTGACCAAGGTTCACCACCATCAGCTTTTCGACCCCACACGTCTAAATTTGGATATGGCCAGCAGGAGAAAGAACATCCCCGAAGAAGTCCTTCGCCGACAATACAACAGAATAAAAGTTGGGACGATGATGGTCAAGCTTCTCCACCACGTCAACCTAAATTTGGATATGACCAGCAGATTTCTAATCAGGATCCATCTGCGGAGGAGAGACCAGCATCTGATAATTGGAATGATGGAATAGGACGTAGAAGCCCTCAGATAAAGTAAATGTTTTGGCAAAGAGGGTAGGGGATAAGAACAGTGAATCGGCAACAGAGGAATTTCGACTTGCCATCGATCTTAGCCTCATATATGCTGATAAAAACACTCTTCTTATGGTTTTTAATTTCTTAATTAGTAACAAGATCAATTCTCTAAACAATCATTTTTTTACAGATCTAATAATTGATTTGAAGTGACCCAGTGATTGTCCCAGAATTGGCCAATAATTGCTCAAAGTAGCTTAATTGACCAATAATTGGGTGTTTATTGCCCAATTATTGACCAATTTCGAGCCAATTCCCATAATTAGTTCACTGGGGAGTAAACTATATGAACAAAATTCTGAAGTGTATTTTTTATTAGCATTTAATTAAGTTGTCAATAGCAATGGCAAGTCAAAGTTCGTCTAGGGCCGATTCGCTATTCTTATCCCGCTAACCCCTTTATATTGCATTATCCCTGATAAAATGAAACATATTGGCTATATAATTGAAAGATATTTAGAATAAATTGAAATATTCAAACTTATATTTAAAATACATTCCCAGTATGTTTTTTTTACAAGGGATGTTTCTAAGGAATTTGTGGCTTATTTGTTAAATTTTATTCCAGCGATTACACAAACAGAGGTTCTCCTAATAATGAAGGTAACCAGGATCCAATTTCAGCACCTGCCACATTAAGTGGAGATCAGACTCCTCTGTATGATGAAAACTAACTGGCTTAGTTTTCATTGAGACTTCATTCAAAACTCAATAGAAAATATTTATTTTCATTTATTTTCATTTATTTCTTTATTATCTGAAAGAATAGGATTCTTTTGGAAAGGTAAAACTGAGAGAAATTTAAAACTTCGTTTTGTTTGTTATTTCGAAATGATGAAATCATTTTCTTTTAATGAGATATGGCGAATCATAGTTAAACTGAAAAAAATGGAATGTATCAGTCCATGTGTATTTCATGTCTTGAGGTAAAGTCTATTATGAGATATGTTAAGGGCAATTATTTGATAAAGTATTTGATAGCCCTTTTGTAATTAAAAATTCGCACGCAAAAATATATCCATCGCATTTTTATGTATTTAAAAGTACTCAGCAGTATGGAATTTCTTGCGAATAAATATATTATTACAATCTGAGAGTGTTAATTACTTTTTTACATGTTTTAATTTTTCTCTTTATATTTAATTCAGTTATAATTATTTTTGTTTTATTGTTGTATCTTTTTAATCATTAGTTTTAAGTTTTAAGAAATAAGAAATAATAAAACAATAATAATTATCTAATTTAGGAGTCCGTCCATTAATTAGTTTTAAAATTTATTTGCGGTTCCCGCTCTAAAAAGACCGCTACTCTTGTAAAATCGATATTCCGTCGGTAAAACAGGTCCAGCCGGAGACCCACGTGTGTTGACAGTGAGTTTGTGTCACTGAGTGAATGTAAATTGAGTTGCGAACACGCGTTGAACATAAATAACAAGTGATAAAAATGGGTAAAGTTAAGAAGCAAAAAAATAGAAGACACAAAGAAAATCCCACGGGACTTCCTTCCGAACAAGATATTGAAAAAGAAGATGAAAACCTCGAAGAAGAAACCACTGATCAAACTATCGAACGAGTTACAGAACAGGTTAAGTTTCTTATTCACTGCATTAATTTTGTTATGATCATTGCATTCCGTTGTTACAATTACCTGTTTATGCTCTTGTCATGTAAATAATTTATTTTTCGTATTTACACAAATAATAATCAGTATAATTCTTGGAATATAAACAAAATGTGTGTAGGTTAAACTGACCCCTGAATTTTTCTACGTTTATTAAATTTTAAAGATAATTCTTTGTATATTTAAAGCTAGTATTCAGTTTTTTAATATATCATCTTTAATGTAAAGTTTTTTTTTAATATATTTAATTGGATATCTTTTTATAGTTTTGAGGAAAAATGATTAAAGTCATTTTCTCGTGTTTTTGAGATATTTGCATTTAGTTTCAAAATAAACGTTTGAATTTCTGTATAAATACTGCATAATTATATATCCATAAATCATAATTTTACTTCGTTATTCATTCCAAATATATTAATCTTATAACTAACAAAATTTAATTTTACAGTTAAGTTCTGTAAACATGGAAGAAAAATTAAGTGGTATCCAAACTCTTGAGGCTATGAGCTGCAATCAAGCAGCTGCCATCTTGGTATCTGGACAAGAAATTATGAAAATTCTGGGACCTCTGCTCATTGACCAATCTGACATGGTTCGAGCAGCAACTGCAAGTGCTTTTAGATCAATTGCAGACAACGGTGGAGAAGAAGCTGTAACTAATTTACTGAAGAACGACATTGTCACTCCACTAGCAGTTTTACTTAAAAGAGTAATTACATTCCAAAATTTTACCTTCCCAAACAAATGCACACAAATTTCACAGAAAATTTCATTAAAAAAATAATACTTATACTTTTAGCCCAGAATGTTTTATACAGTCACTTTTTTATTTCATATATACTTTATAAGAATGAAAATATTAATTATTTATTTAGAGACATGTTCTCGGTCAAAAAATGAAAAATGTGACTATGAAAACTGAGAATATATCCAGCAAAAGAAAATTCAGGCATCAAACTAATCTCAGAATGAACTCAGAATATTTTCTCTCCTTATTACTGTGCACATCAAATGTACATTTATTCCAAATTCCAAACTAGTCAAATATTCTCTACTCAACTTCACAAAATAATTAAAGAAATGTATCCAATCTAGCATTACTCATCCTGGCGACCAAACGCCTCCACCCCCAACAAACCCAGAAAGGGCGTAGACTACGAAAAGGAGACCTTCCTCCAAGCAGTCACCCTCCTCTGGACCCTAGCTGAAAAGAACGACGTCGTGCTCAAGCGCACCGAGGAGGAGGACCTCCTCACCGTCCTCCTGCCCTTCCTCGACACCCAGATCTACGACCTGGAGACCAGCATAGTCGCCATCCAGTGCATCCTCACCCTCTCCGAAGAGAACCTCTTCCTCCTCGAGCAAATCCAACCCAACAAGGACCACGTCCTCCGCCTCTTCGACCTCGAAACCAGCGACGCGCTCAACGAGGCCGAGGTGCTCATGCTGCGCACCCTGGCGGCCGGTCTCATCATCAACCTCATCACCGGCATCCCCGGCAACGACCAGACCGCCATCATCGGCAAATGTCTGACTCTGCTCTCCAAAACCCTGAGCTGCGACTACGATGAACAACTCGAAAAGGTGGTGGCGCTGCTGGACAAGGAGAAGAGCAATGTCAGCAGCAAAACCGTCCGCAAACTCAAACACCTGAAAGTCCTGGTGAACGCTCAGATCCAGGCTGTCGAGATCCTGGCGAACGTTTGTGCGGATCAGGACTGCGGCGCATCGGAATCGAGCTTCGATAGCGAGAACGAGCTCGACCCGGAGGACGACGAGATGATGGACCAATCCATGGAGGGGATGGAGATGACCTCGCACCTCTCCATCGAGGCGATCGAGGCCATCGTGGCGGAGGACCTGGTGCGCAAGATCCTGAACCGGACGCGCGCGCTCCCGGGAAACGTCGGGCGGCTGCTCGGGTCGTGCGACGAGGGGGCGCTGGTGTGCAAGCGGTTGCACACGCTGCGCTGCAGGTCGTACCTGTGCCTGACGAACTTCATTCTGAACCTCAACTGCGAGACGCTGGGAGTCGCGAGCGAGCTGTTCAGGTCGGTGGCGCAGATTTGAGGGGCTGAATTGAGAAATTGAAGGCAGTTGGGAAATGAATTGACGTTGATTGACTTTTGATTCGCAGGATATGGAGCGAGACGGGCAAATTAGTCGTCCATGACATTGATGCAAATGACGTTGAATTGATGGACGCGGCGACTTCGCTGATGCGGGCGGCGATTCAGAAAATCAACGAGCTGCAGGCCAACCCGTTCCAGCAGATGACGCTGGACGATTTGCAGCCGATGCTCACGGGAGAGCGGCGATCGCCCAGTCCGAACGTTCGCGCGAATTTAATTAATATCCTGGGCAGTTTGAGTCTTATACTTGTGAAGTCGAGTTTGGAGAGTTCTGGGGAGTTGATCAAGGTATACATGAGAAAAAGAAATTGTACATATTGTAACTATCTGCATAGTAAAATTGTTGAAGCATTTATTGCTTGAAACAAATGAACCGAGCTGTCTCCTTGGGTGAAACAAATGAATCTACCTCTCTCATTGGCTAAATGTGAATCGCTTTACAATGTGAATCGTAACACCATTTACAATGTCACATTGTAACGGTTACAATGTAAATTGTTCACGTTAGAATATGGTTTTCTCAGTGTGGGGGTTTGTTGGTTGGTGGAATGATTAGGAATTGGGATTACTCCATGTTTTCCACCATATTTTTGATTTTTCGCAGTCACTTCAGTAGGAGTGTCATTAAATTAAGAGGCTTTTTTTTTAGTAATGTACATGTATGCAAATTCATATGAATGAACATTTTAACAAAAAAGTTTTAAAATAAGTTTCATTTTGATATGCTATGTTCCATGACAAACCCTAATTGATAAGTCATGTTTGGGATTGATGGTGGATTACTTAATGTTGAGTACTAATCTTACAGAGTATTGCTGACTTTTTGATAAACTCTTGTAACACGGAGCCGCAAGTTTGGGTTATCGCTGAAGCGTTAGACACGGTAATGGATATATTTGCGGAAGATGTAACTGATAAACTAGCGCTGGAAGTGAACTTGACTAGCAGACTGAAAAACCTCTCTTCCGTTTTGCAAACAAAGGTAATAATATTTCATTTCAGTCTTATGTTTTTCCGTTATTAAAATGGATTTTTGAGCTTATATTCCAATAAGGCCCTTTTCCCTATTAGTGAAAATATTAAGAATATTCCAAAGTATTTTTTCAATATTTTAGACATATTTTTTAAACTGTTTTTTAATATTAAATAATATTATTTTAATATTGTAGGAATGTTACATCGGAACGAATGTGTCGCTGCGATTTATTAAAATAATTTATTAAATGTTTAATTCTTTTTAAGCATTAAAGTGATATTATACAATTATGATTTTATATATTTTTATAAATTTTATAAAAATATTATAGAAATATTAAATAATGATTACAACAAAATTATTTTAGTCGGACATATAACTATTACATACAATATTAAAATAATATTATTGAATATTAAAAAATGTTTTAGATGTATTTTTAAAAGTATTTTAAAAATATTTTTAAATATGTTTTGTATAATGAGATTTTGAATTCTTTCATATGAAAAATAATGTATCAAAAGAATAAACTTGAAAACAGATATTAATGAGTAGACAGGAACACATTTTTTCCTATAAGATACAGCATTCAAAATTATAAATATGAAATTGTATTTATTTTGATATCGTTTGTATAAACGGAGACATTTTTTTCAATTAAAACATCATTCGCATAATAAAAATGCATTATATTTTGATTTTTTTAACGACATTCTGTATTTATTCATATTAGATTTTAAGTTTTACGGTCGATTTAAATGTCTATAGGCAGGTGGAACACCAACTTAAATGTATTATCCCTCAATTTTCTTTTCGTAACATCTTCCAAGTAAAATAAATTTCTAAAATAATTCCACTGATTTCTCACATTCTAATAAAATATTAAACAGCCATTCGACTAGCACTGCTGGAATATCTGTCTGACTATACATCTCAATTGCACATAAATAATATATCATTTATTCCAGTTCCGCCAACAAAAGCAAACCCTGGGTCCCAACATGGCCATTGTCTCAACCGTGAAAGTCAACCTCGCCCGATTTCTCAAGTACAAGGAACGACGAATCTCGCTACTTCGTTGTACGTAAAAAGTACGCCTGCGACTTTCCTCGTTACACGTGAACGTACTGTCATACAGTGACGTCACCCTTTACCTAAAACGAATGATGCGAAATCATCCATTATATATATTGTATCATATATATATTCTGTTAAATATATAACATATACAAACCGGTGTATATCATACACCCTGTCTATGTATAAAATAAAGCGTAAGCAGACTGTTACAAATGTTAATTTATTCGACAGTCCAACACTGGGAATGATCACACGCGATGTTCTCATCTCTCCTATCAATCAAAAATAAACTCGTTATATAAATATACACAACAACGTCGCAACATCCACATCATCGCGTATCAACAATTCATTGCCTCCGAGCTAAAAGGTGCATGATTCTGCGTTAAAATCTCCAAAAGACTCTCAACAATTTCATCTCCAGCTCCTTTTTCTCCATTTCATCTCCAATAAAAACGATAAACAATTTCTTTTCCTCCCTACAGCGACGACTTGGACCCTTTCGACTCCATACAGCTCTTTTCCACCGATCGCTCCACCTCTGTCGTAAAACTGGTGCTCCTCTTCATCCTCGGGACCGGACTCCTCACGATTTCCGGTTGCTGTCTTATCGGCTCCGAGATGTGCAGCTCGATCACCTTCACTGCCTCTCTCAGTTTCTCCTCGATCTGCGCGTCGCTCAGGCGAATGATTTCGCACTCGTTCTGCACTCTAGGCAGTTCTTTCAGCTGAACGTCCACGCCGTTTTCCTGCTCGTCCACAAGACTCTTGAAAAAGGTGCGACGGTTCTCCTCGATGGACCTCTTCGGACACGTCTCGACATCATGCTTGTCGTCGTACGACGTTTTGGCCTGCAGCTCCTGGATCTGCTGCTCGATCTTCTCGATCTCGTCCTTGACGGAAAACTCGTTGCTCTGCGAGTCTCTGTCCGCCAATTGGTCGCCAGCGTCAGGCGAGTCGGGGTTGGGCGGTGCGGGTTCAGAGGGTTTGGCGTTCTCTTTGATTCGTTCGTCCGGGTCTTTTTTCGGGTCGGAGAGTTCGACCTCTACGGTTACTGGAAGGATGACCTCGGTGGCGCTGCGGTCGCTCGGCTTGTCGGGGTTAGCGTCGACTTCGGACGCTTTTTCGTCCTTCGTTTCGGAATCGATTATTTTCACCTCCACCTTGGACGTCTCGCAAACCTGGCGGACCTCGTTTTCCTAAAACAAAGGGTTGGATGAAATATCTGCCCATATGGGCGAAAATATATGTTAAAATAAATATATATATATAAATATATTAGATGAATACAACAGAAATTGTACTACTGATACAACGCAAAACCTGAATACTGGGTAAGATTACACATTGCTTATTAAACAATAGTTATAATAAGACATTACACAAATTTTACTATTCTTTACAGTGGCACAAAAAGAAAGAAGACTCTGTAGAGTGGTAAAACAGAACTCGGTGGTGGTCAGGCGACGATTCACAATTGCTGATTTTTAATTAATATAGAGTGGATAATATCTGTACAGCGTCAACAACTTTTAAATAAACTTGTTTAGTGTCAAAAAGTAATTAACTTGTACAAAATACGAGGTAGCATTCCATTTTTGCAATTTGTCTTATTTAGGGAATATTTTTAACTATAAAATACTCAAAACTAGGATAAATGATAACATTATGTTGAGTCAACTTTAAAGTCGAATATCTTGTTTCAAACTCATCAATCCATCCTGAAAGTTTCCATGCCTTGATATTTGGGTTTTTCTTTTCAGTTTACACAAATTTAAGAAAAACGAACTTGATTAACAACATTATAACAAAATCTAAAATCGTCTGCTAGATAGCCGTGCTTCCTTGGCCTGTATATTTTTATTAAATGAAATGATCATATCGCACCACTAGGCGCAATCTATGAATATATCAAACTTTTCAGACTTCAATAAAGAATCATTCCCTAGAAAATCAAAACATGTGTCAAATGCGCAAGTCAATATCGTTATAATTCCGCAAAACAATTAAATGTGTATTTTGCACATAATTGATACGGGAAAAAACCATGTGTCAAATTTGAAGTGAAATATTTATGCTACAATCAAATAATCCATACCGGTTTTTTTTATAAAAAATGTGGTTTCTCCTCTACAATTTAGTTAAATTTGAAAAAATCTGAGATGGAGAATTTGAGAAATGAATTTTTGAAAAAAAAGGACATTTTTACATTTTAACACGTAACTCTCCTTATTTCTTACCAAAATCGCTGTTATTGGCTGAAATCGATAGCTGAGAATCTATTCTTTCAGAATATCATAAACTTATTTCGAATGGTATCGATATAGAATAATTATATATTTTTTATTCAAGTGCTCTGTATGCGAAGGCAAAAATGGCCACATATGAATATATGGAATATACACTGTAAAAAATAATGTAAAATTACATGCTGGATTTCGTTATATATAACGTAAAATTATACTCCAAAAGGATTAATCCGCGAACTGAGATGTAATTTTACAATGCGAGTGTAAAATATTACACTCCCAATGTAAAATGATTCCAAAACATTCAATTTTTAGGTTTGAAATATTACATTTGCAGTGAAAATTTACACGCTTGGTGTAATTTATTCCATTTACTTCATCATTTGTTTTACACTTCGATTGTAAAATTACATTACAAGTTGTGGCAACCAGATTACACTACATGTAACGTAATTTTACTAAACTTTTTTTACAGTGTATGTAAACATGCACATAAGAACGAAGCGTTTTTTAGAGAAAAAAATCCCATCAGTTGCCAGTGTTATGTGTTAGCGTCTTTGGAGTTATTGATTCTACTGACTTTTTGTATGTCTTGACTAAGATAAAAATGTTATATGTCAAAGTTTATATTTCAACAATCAACGGTCACTAAATAATAAATGCTCTTTAATGCTTCGGTAAAAACAATCGATTACCAGTCCATTCTACAATTTATCGATACATTTCCATGAAACATTAACCATTACGTTCCCAAAACAATCATAACCAAAACGCAAAAAACTTCGTAAACGTCCTTCCTGCTCGATTCGCGAAACTTGATATGAAGACATTTTTTGCATCGCCTACCTTATCTCGTCATTTGTCTTGCAAAGCGACAAAGTACATTTCCCTTAGCACACCGTGTTTATTTAAACAATTCCTCCACGTCAGATAAACACTTTCCACGCCAACTTCTGGACTGGAACGTTCGACACGACAATTCCCTTCAACGACAAAAACCTTTCAACTTTAAAGACTTTCCGAGTAGAATTTCTTTCGAACCCCGTAACTTTATACGATTACTATTAAAATCAAACGCAGTTCGCTATCAGCACATTTCTTTCGGCCAGTTCCTTTCGAAATGAAAAGCTTATAACTCGCTTTCGCCGCACCATTCGAATGGCCGCGTTTTTGTTTCGCCGTCCCTGGAATTGCCTTAATTACAAAGCTGAGATGGACCATTCCAAAGTCGGGTTATTTTTCCAAAGAGCCGCCGGCACAATGATCCAATCCAAGTTCGTCGCTCGCAATGCCCGACTTGATATTCACAATTGTATAAAGATGTCGCGATATGTACAATGAATCGCGCGAGACAAGACTTGTAGTCTACGGTTGGGCGCCACGTCAGTTACAAGACGCGGAATCTTCGCTCGCAAACCAATTATAAACTTAAAAGCTGCCGAACAAAGACCGCGAAGAGAAACTTGGCCACCTGTCAGCCCGCGAGTCATATTAAGCAGATAAGTCATCTGATTGTAACGACGCGAGAGCATTATTTTCGCGACAACGCACTTTCGGACTGACAAACGTCGCGGCCGCCTTTGACCGAGCGTTTGACTGAGTGCTCGCGGGATTACTGGCGAACTAAGTGCACGTTTCGACGACAGCGACTGGAAACATTAAGTAAAAAGTTTGCTTAGCTGACAAGCCTGCAAGTTTGAGTGGAATTCAAATTCTTCAGGATGGCAAAGGAATATACTTGGGAACTTTAAGCTATGACCTTGAACGTTTCGACAGGCGGCACTCGCGAAATATTGGCAGAAAAGAGTTGGCGAGAAATTCTGGTGAACGGTTTACTAACTAATTTCCATTAGATCTATGTCAAAGTTTTTCAGAATGAGACAGTTGTTTTTTAGTGTACTTATTATATATCACATCTTAAATGGACATATTTCAAGTGTAGTACAAATTGTTTCGAATTCTGTAAAAAGACGAACAGTTGTAACTCCAAGAGATAAAGAAAGTACTAGACTGTTTACCCTCAACAAATGGGATATTGTAGAAAAAAGGAATCTCCATCACTCAAAATGAAATTCTATCCCGAAACCGTTGTTTTGCAAAGCACGTACCGAAATTTCAAGCCGAATTATCGAAAATTTGGGAAATGTTTCCAATCTGTCGAAGCTGATCTTTCCAGTTGAACCTCCGACGCGTTCTGTTTTTTGCCGAAGCCTAATCAAATGCGGCACATACGCGTAGATGCGTCCCACTCTCGACATGCGAGTTGTTTCGCACGTTCGCAAATACTCAAGTGCGCGCCAAGTTCCGGAAACAATTTGGAAATCGCGAAGCCAGAAACTTTATGCATATATTTACCAACGCAGTCTGTCAAACTCCACACGAAACAGGGTCCTTTCATTTTGATACGACTCATGACAATTCTGTTCGTAAGTTACACAGCCACCGGCGCAACGACTACGCGTGTGTGTACACGGCCAAATGCGATGCAGATTGCACGGCTCAAGTTGGCGCGTTTCTTCATCAAGTTTTCACGTAACCGTGATTGCGCGATCATTTTTGCTCGCCATCAATGCCAATTTGCCGTTTTTGCGACTCGCCGAACTACTACGTTCGCGCGTAATCGCAAACGGTTCCCCAGAACAATAAACGTTTCCCAAGTGGAGACATTAGTTTCCCGGTTAATCTGCCTCTTGACTTCCGTATTAAATATTGGGGCATATGTCACGCGCCGTTATTGTTCTTCTGTATTAAATTCGTGTATCTGGTGGGCACGTATATAAACTGAATTCTTGGTATTGTGTGCCTTAAGTGCAAAAATTTAATAGCACGCGGGAATGGGAGATGAAAATTAAATGGTTTCGTCGTAATCTCGAATTTATCGCTGCTCGTGTCAGGCGAGAATATAAGTTTTCGCAATTTTTCGGATTATTGTAGGAAAGGTGTGATATTTTGAGATGATTGACCGACAGAGGAAAGTATTTTTAAGATGTCGAGTTGAATAAATAAATATAAAATGTTTATTTGTATAGTAAAGAGAACAATATCATAATTATAAATAAGGCTTCTACAAAATGTTTTGTAAAGAATTCTACTTCAATTCTCTACATTTTTCTCTTTATACAGAGCATTTTAGATTTTGAGGTCAATCGGTGAATAAAATACAAAAATTTAAACAAAGTTTGAACAAAAAGTGGTGGCGGGATATGCATGGATCAGTTTTGTATAAAAAATGTATGAAATGAGCAATGATATATAACTTATTTTGCACAAATAAAATGTGTACTTGTTTGATCAATAAAAATAATGTATTGCTCTACCCTGTATGAGCTCTCATAAAAACACTGAACTGAACAATATTTATTTCACTCATTTCTTACCATTTTCCAATATCTCCCTCAATTCACACCACTTTCTCCCAACAACAAAAACCCTTCCTACCCCAGAACCTGTCCCAACCGACATCTCGTCTCCTCAAAACTCCCTTTTCCTCAGCGACAGTCCGAAAAATCTCGCCGCGCGAACAACTTTCGTAGCAAAAAATTTCGCCAAACGAACCCGCCCAATTAATGGTCCCCGCGCGACCCTGCTCCTTCCTTCTGTAAATATCCTTTAATTAACTTTTTATCTCCTCTCCGGAACCCTCGTTTTTGTCGCCCCCACTCGCCAACGATACACGTCTGACGAACAAACGATGATGTCGAAAGCCGCGATGCAGCGTCCCGCAAGAACCGTCCGATAAACATCGCGCGAAAGAAATATCAGTTTTGCCGATCGCGACGCCGGACTTTTTTCGCGCTCAGCTACTTGTCTCGGGAGATAGCGGATGCCGCGGTTGACAGGTGTCGGATTGGTTCGGGCCGGGCGGAAAAAGCGCTTTATCTCCGGCCGCGTTGATTTATTCGCGAAAACGCTCTCGAATCGTCATTAGTGTCGGCGGCGGAGCGGCGCGTCACTCGGACGGATATTGAGATATCATTTGTTAGAGTAACTGCGCGACGGCTTGGGCGATCATTAAACAAGATCCGGGGGCATTGTTCGCGCGGTGAATAACGCGTGTGCGACGCGATTGTTTTTTCAGCGGCGCTTCACGCGCCCGTCGATTTATCAACCGCTCCTTTTCTTTGCCGCGCGCCCCTTTGTGCACTTATTCGTGCGAGTTCCAATTCATCAACAGGAAACAACATATGAGCGCGGGCAAACATTTCGCGACGCGCGGATTCTTGAAATATTGCGTTCGAGGTGTGCATTAGGTGCTTTGTCATCGGGGCAAAGGGGTGGGCGAGAGATTTAAGTCGTCCGGCGCGCGTATTCGGCGGATGGAACGTGTCAGTGGTTATTTGGGTCGCAGTGGTGTTTCTTAAACGTGTATAGGTTGACTGTCGAAGGTTTTGATAATAGTGAAGTATTGGTTGCATTGGTATTGTCCTTTAAAGTTGTCTGTTTTGGGACAGAATAAAATTGATTGTATATGAAAATGTTTTTGAATTATTGAATTGACAGTTTAATTTGGTAGTGTATGAACGAATTGTAATTGGAAAGTACTATTTAGTTTGATACGATCTGTACGAGTCATGCATTCTGCGTGGAAGTGTTTTAATATTAATTTTGAAATTGATCATTTAGTGTAAAACAATGTTGGCTAAATGTAATCCAAGTTAATGCAATTGTAAAAAATAATCAACTCGTGGATCTTCGTTGGGTATATTTCATGTTAATTAACAGGAAGTATTATTGTACATCCGTTATTGTAGATGTTTAATTTATTTGGCGATAAATAAATGTAAAAGAAAAAATCATAAATAAAACTACAGATCGGCATCGATGATCAATAAATATTCAAAAAATTGTGTACTGCAGTTTATTTAGATGGGAAAATTTGATTGGGGATTTGTCGGTTTGATGGTTTGGGATTATGGGGGGACAAGTTTTATTGCAGCGGAGAATTTATGTGATTGGGTTGGAACCTTTAAGGTCAGAGAGTCACGTACAGGATCTATTTGTAGTCGGATTAATCCTAATTGGCCTTTTTAATGAATCATTTAGATATTCAAGTATATAATATTAATCAACTGACGAAACAAATACATCATCAATTTTATGATTTTTTATTGGTGAAATGAGCCTTAATGTTCAAAGGCATCTTTAAAGTGATCATCTTATTCTAATATTAAGGCACACGCACCTCATTAAAACCAATCTAATGAAGTCATTAGAAATGGACTCACAGAATGTTGGGTAAATCATAATAAACAGTAAATCATTAATAATGAAATATTATATGCGTATAAGAAATATGCTATAAAATCTACTTTCCTGCCCTGGAATTAGCGTACTAAACAATTATCCACTTAAACGATACAAGTTTACATACACGAACGCCAAAAACCAATTAATTCTCATCATATTACATTCTTAGTTGAAACCACATTGACCCACAACCGTTATTCATACAATCGAATCTCAACTGAACCGCAACCAAATCGCAAATGTCTGCAATACAATATTCTAATAATTCAAACCAAAGAAATAATAGATTTACCTCGTCAACTCTCTCAATTTCAATCTTTGACCAACCCAATCCTCGAATTCCCGACCTCTTCACTGCTTCTACTTGGAACCCAAACAATAATCCCTCCCAACAAAGCGCACCACTCTTTGTCCCAGTTTATGCAATTTTAATTTCCGCTCCGGAAAATTCTTCAATACCAGATTGACGTCATCCGCCGACCATCGAAAAATTCGACCCTCCGCTATACCGTTCCATCCCCGACGACGTCCAATCCGACAAAAAACGCAACCTCCAGGAAACGCCGTTCGCGATTTTAATTTCCCCGATTCCCCGCGACGGAACGACCGCTAATTCGCCGTGAAAATTTAAGTGCCTTTTTTGGCCTTACTGTCGACCTAACGAGACGAATAATTAGTACTTTTCGATACACTCCCAGTCGACTAGTAACATTACACAACCCTGTCCGTTAAAAAAGTGGACGCGCGGTGAAAATAACTGCGTTTGAACTTGCCGCGCAAAAAAATTCCACGCATTTCGCGTTCGCCGGCGATTCGGAAAAATGGTCGACGTGCGAGCCGCCGTCGCTCATTACGCGTGTTAAGAGTCAACATATTTGTCCGTCAAATATTCCGTTCTTTCTATAGCGCGGCGCTCGCCGCAGGAAAACAACTTCATCAAGCAAAATTACAAGGCAGAATCCGAGCATAAATAGTATTTGCCAACTTGTTACCGCTGTAAGCCGTCCGCCGGATGGATGGATGGCTCGAGAAATTAAGAGAGACTGCGTTTGTTTCGTTTCTGCCAGTTAAGCGCGAGTTTATGCACCAATTACCTTCTTTGCGGCATTAAGTCACACGCGCGCGATGCGACGCAAGACACAAGTGAGCTGCGACGGGAAAAGGACTCGCGCTATCATTTCCGGCGTCTGTTTCCGATTCGCCGACAAACCGCGCGCTCATTTCATTCGTCACTTGACGCCGTTTCTTTGTCGTCTGGGTTTTAGGGAGCCGGCGCTTTACATCGCCGAGCATTTTTGCTTAAGTAGTTTTCGCTGTTGGAAACGGGCTTGAAAGTAGCTCGAAACAGACCCCGACGGCAACTTGACTCGAACTAATCTAATTGCGAATCAAATTTTCCACCATCCGCGCGAAAAAAGTCTATGTGGGTGGTCTGCCGAGCAGACAACTGACAGATTGTTGACACCTCCGAGATACTTATTAAAGGCAAATTAATAAATGTTGAATGTTAAAAATATTCTAGTGTCAAAAGAATTGTCATTCTATTTGCTACAAGAGGATTCTACTTCCGTAAGTCAGATTTTCGTATGAATGTTCAGAGTGTTATACGGTTGAACAATCTATGTTTTTAATAAATAATAAATATGTTTAATTAGTTTTGTTAGCTTCGTTAGTTTATTAGTTTCGTTAGTTCGGTTAGTTTTGTTAGTTTCGTTAGTTTTGTTAGTTTTGTTAGTTACGTTAATTTCGTTAGTTTTGTTAGTTTCGTTAGTTTCGTTAGTTTCGTTAGTTCGGTTAGTTTTGTTAGTTTTGTTAGTTTCCTTAGTTTCGTTAGTTTTGTTAGTTACGTTAGTTTCGTTAGTTTTGTTAGTTTCGTTAGTTTTGTTAGTTTCGTTAGTTTTATTAGTTTTGTTAGTTTTGTTAGTTTCGTTAGTTTCTAGACCGGTTTGAAAACCGTCTGACCATAGTCCAACCAAACCAATTTCCCCTCGTGACACTAGAAAAAACAAAGCAAATTCAACAACCGATTTTTTCACCAGCGAAAATCTGCACGAAATATCGACACGCGAAGTCGCTAAACACATTAGCGTTCTCCAACAAAACATCGGCTGTTTTAAAACATTCGGGACATTCAGCGAAAATATTCCGCTTTAAAACACTGGCCGTCGCCGGGTGCGAAATGGCTCCGAAACAAGCCGCTAATGGTGCGCGAGCAAAAAGCAAACACATCGGGCGTGCATTTTTTAATCTGTTCTTCGTGGCCGCGCGACCAACTGCGCGCCACGAACGCCAGCTGAAATATGAATCACAGCCTTGCCGAAGCTCGCGGCTTAACCGGGATTAAGCCGGGCTCGGAATTTGTTCTTCTTCGCCGCTTTTTTACTCCGTTCTTTCGTCGGATGCGGCGCGCATCTGAAACGCCTCTTTGGCAATTTCGTTATCATCGCGTCCCCTGCGCCGGTTTGAGTAATGCGAGCATGACTGTTGTAATTAAACTTGCAACTTCGCGCGCGTCCGATAAGCCCGAAAATTAATTAGGGCCGAGCGATAAAATCGCGATCGGGCTTAATGATTTTCTTGTTTGGGCCACGTTCACGTGCCGAGCGCGGCATTGTTCTTAATGGCAAATTATTATCGACGCGCCGATCGGGCCGGATTATCAGATGGCGATAGCTTTTTTCTTGCGCAACTTCTTTCGGTTTCGGTAATTGATTGAAGTTGGCGCGGGCGTTTGCCGGGAGATAAAGGCGATAAGGAAATTTGATGCGAAAGTTGTGCGCGCGAGTTTCGCGGATTTTTATTGTTCGCCGGAAATCCGGTTTCGAAGGCATCGCGTTGAGTTTGCGATGTAAGGCACTTTCGCCACTTGTTCGTTTTCGACGAAATTGCATTTCGCCGATACGCGTTGTTTACGTCATTATCAACGACGTCGTTTCTCGCGATTTCGACGAGTAAACATGACGCAAATCGTCATTTTGGAGTACGCGAGTCGCGTCGATAAGGCAGATGCCAGAACGGCTCATAAATTCGCGCTATCGCGGATTGCGGGGAAAATACCTTGCACCTTTCTATCAGGTCGAGTCGTGACGCGGCGATAATTATCAAAACGCGAAGTTGGCGTGAGAAGCCCTCGACGTCGTTTTAGTTAATTTCTTACTTCGCCCCGAGTTGTCGCAAAATCAACTCGCTCCGCTGATAATGATAATGGGTTACACGCGACTTCCGCGCGGCGTTTACGAAAATGTCGCAACGCACGCAATGACGGAGACGTCCAATTAGCAAGCCCATCGATTGTCATTGGCTGATCAAACTCAACCGCTCGAGTTGATTGGACAACCCGCACCTGCTCAAACACGGGCAAATGAATTGGTCGAAAAATTATGCTCGCGAAATTGTCCGACTATCAGACGCGATCGATCCATGAAATTAGTTCGACGAGACGGTTCTTCCTTGGCAAGTTCGATTCGAAATCGGCCGGTCGGATATTTCTCACGTCGAAAATTTCGATTCTACGCCGGCACTCGGGGCAAATATTGATCAGCTTTTAATCAGACGACCCGATCAAATATTGTTCCGATGCTGACCGGATAGCTCGGTCAAACATAGATCAAACGTCGGCGCCGAAAATTTCATTACCATCAAGAATTCCGATCGGAGCCGTAAACTTCGCCGCTTTGCATTTCCGCGGGCGACTTACTTTTAATTAGATGCGTCGCGGGGCCTCCTTAAATCGCACTCGCGAATGACTTAATAAGTCGCGCGGAAAAGTTGCCGCGACAAAAAGACAAACTCGTTTTCCCAAAGTGCACCTGAAAGTCCGGGAAAAAAGAAACCCTGGCGGACCTTCCGTCCGAAATTTACGCGCAAAAACGCGCCTCCGACAATCGACGGTAGCGCCATCGATCGGCGGATATTTACGATCCGGCAGTCGCACGGCCGAATTATTCCACGCGAAAATATTGTTCGCAACTTTTTCGTTTTCGCTGGACGACTTGCCGTTGCATTCGTAAAGCCGGGCCGTCACGGCTAATTGGACCGGAATGGCTCTCATTTACGTGATTCCCATCCAGAGGTCGCTGACGAGGCAAAAAGTAAATAAACAAAGACAAGGCGAAATACGCCAAACTCGTTAATCAAGTCGGCGATTCCTTTTTGCAAACAGCCCCGAGCAGGAAAGAATCGCGACAAAAAGTCGCCGGAACTTGGCGCACCCCGAGCGCAGCGCCACCTGGCGAAACTTTTCGTCAAAACGATGCGGCGTTGCGCTCGCAGCCCCTGAATATTCCGAAACAATCGTCGGTCCGGCGAAATCATTTCGCCAAATCGAATTACGCGCGATCAGCGCGGTAAAAGGCGGCGCAACTTTTTCGCCACGTCAATTGCATTGGCCGCGGCCGCGCTGCATTTCAAACAATCGGCCGAATTTCATTATGCTAATGCAACAAAACCGCGCCCGCTGATTCGAAATACTTAACGAAACCCCGGGCAAACACTCGTCGTAATAAAGCACGGCGTTGCGGCCGTGTCATCGGCGTTATCGGCCGCGTCGTTTCGCGAAGAACCGCGCGCCAAATGGGAGCGCCGGAAACACGGAGCGCTAAAAATAGAATCGATCCCGCCGGCCGAGAGTAAAAGTAACAGTGTGCTAGCACCCACGCGAGTAATAAAGAGAAACAGCGCGACGACACTTTTTCTCGCGCTTTTTGTACGCGGACCAGTTTCCGCCCACTTTTGCTTCTTTGTCATTTTTTTCAACGTCATGACTTTCTGTTCGCGTTTTGTCGCGTTCGAGCCCTTTTGCGAAGTCTTATCTGGTTCAATGTGTTAAAGTCCCAAATCCTAGTTTTGGTGCTGAAATATCTAAATTGAAACCCGTAAACAAATGTAAAAAATTTAATTGGGATGAGGTTCGATCTGGTTTTGATTATTTTCAAAATTAATGAAAAATGATCCTGTATGTAATATTAAAAAGGGGACATGTGAAATAATGTAGAATGCTGCATTATTTGGAAAAAGTGTAATTTTCTCGAAAGCAAAAAGCACTTTGTAAAGTGCAACTTTCCCTTCTTTTAACATTTCTAGAAGTGATTTCTATTTTGTAACATATTTATTCAGATTTTGAATAAATATATTACACATTGCAAGTATAGATTGAAACATGAAATTTCGAAGGATTTTTGAGGTAAATTTCACAATTCAACACTTTTTCAACCCCATATTTCTATCACTATAGATTTCTCTTTTTTACCCGGGAAGCTGTTAAGCAAAGGAAACTACAGGACCACATCGAAATTAATTCAAATTCCCTAATCTTCGTGTCTTTATTGGAAATGAAAATGGCGGATTCCTAGAGCTCGTCGACCTAAGAGAGGGATAGTTGAGCAAGAGAGAGAAGGACGAAAGCAATGATCCGCACGCCCTTAAATCGCCAGCAATTTGCCGATGTCCTAACATCCACTACAAATCCGAAGTGTAGAGCGTTCGGATTAAACGATGGTTCGGCGCGCGCGGCGCTTAATTAAAAAGTGGCGCCACCCTTGGCCACGCCAAAAACCGGACAGCAAACAGTTGCGAGTGCACTCTTAAACGATTTTTTAATAAAAATCTTCTTGAGAGAAGAGCGGTTCTGGGTTTAATAGCGAGCCGGTGTTTCGAAGAGAGCAACGGTTTTTTGTTCGTTTCATCGGAGGCGCAAAAACGACTGCCTGTACGTGTCCGATACAAAGAGGAGTATCATCACTTGAAGAGAATTCGAGTAAATGAATATTCTCGGAAAATAATTATATTTCACATGCGAGTTTACACATGGAGATTTGCACAAAATATTCAGGACAATGTGAAATTACATGTGTAATATGTTATTCATAAATCTGAATAAATATACTTTTATAGCAATTTTGATTAATGTGCGACTTAAATTCTTACCAAAAACTACAGAAACAACTATTAACGAACGATATTTTCCTGTCAGAATCACGCAGACAAAAATTGTATCTTAAAAATAAATTTGTATGAAGTTGTAAAAATGAATTCACAGAATCAATATTATTTCTTCGGTCTAATGAAATTACGAAGTAATTGAATTTCGCCTGATTTTAATCGACACTATCTTTCCATTGTAATTCCTATTAAATTTTATTTGAATCATACTTCCATCCGACAATCCTATCTCCAAAAATAAAAAAAAATTCACAGATACCTCACACTAACTTGCCTCTAGACTCTAAACTACTAGAAATGCTTTTCATTAATTTGAAAAGTCTTCTCAGCACCCAGTTTACAAAACATCCCTGGTATGTCTCTTGAAAGAAACCCGGCGCTTCAGAGAAACCCCTTTTTCAATCAACTTCTCCAAGTGGGAATCGAAAATTGCTTACACGCGATTTCTGTCGAGATTTCCGCGCGGATTCGTCCAAGCGAGCCGTACCTCCGGACCGTCTGGCGGATCGCGAGCTCGTCAATTTCACGACGTCAAATTAAAATACCAAACCTTCCCCCGCCAAAATGCCATAAATTGGTAAAAATGACGACTGCATTGTTAGCGGAGATAAAAGGGGAAATGTCGTTGCGCGACGATACGTATTTCGTTCGGAAACTTGTACCTAATTCCGGGACGGTTCCTCGCATTCGTTTGACAAAGCGAAACGTTCAGTCAAGTCGAACGGGTAAATTTCGTCGAGAAGCAATCAGCCACAACTGATGGCACTCAAGGCACTCGTCTTTCTTCTTTTGGCTCGTGCGCTCGATTCTTTCATCTTTAAAATGTACGTTCTCGATTGGCCTCCCCCGCAGAACCTTTCGCCCCCTCCCCTCCCCTCCCCGATCAAACCCCCTTCTCCTGTGGAAATGTGACAGTCACTGAAACGATCAATTCGTGTGACGGCTTAACGAGCGACACGCATTTTTTCGCCGTCCATCGATAGGGGGAGCTGCCGATAGGGTTTCAACATTGGTTTAACCTCAAAACTGTCTAGGGTCCACTGGACGTGGACAGATTGGCTGATTTGCAATGACCATTGGTGGTCGTGTAAAACTTATTACCGGATTATAGAGATTTCAGGAAATGTTTGAGAAATCAGCAAATTGCATTATCTATACAGTTTGGATGAGAGTTAATTGTGGATTTTTCAGACAGTTAAGATTGTATCAAAAGACATTTATTCTGGAGTATTCATAACGTAATTAATTCATCCGCAATTTCACTATGCACCTAACTTATGGCAATTACATTTTTCACTTATTAAGTTTTGATATTTTTACTGATGACATAACCTTTTAAAATTATAATTGTTTTTGTTGCACAAAGTACACAATACAGCTACCTGTTTTCATTCTACTTAGTCGAAATGGTGAATTCTGAATCTCTTTATTTCCCGAACTTCAATTAAGGTAAAACAACAGACTTAAGTGAAATTTAACCTAAGCTACAACAAAAATGCTACGACCTACTCTCCGCCAACTTGCAATACCTCAACCCAGTTTCATTTTCCTCTAAATCAAAGGAACCTATCAATCTCTACATTTCCCAAATACTCGCTCCAGTCTCAGTACTACTCCCACATTCGAAATCCCTCAAACGCCGTTCCGCAATCCCGAAAACAGACCAACTCGCGAAATTCCCCGATCGCCCGGCCAAAATTGCAATCAAAGATCGGTCCGCGCCGCAAGACGCTTTGACGCGCCGGAATGCCGACTCGCCCCGATCGACGAACGTTCCGGAATTCCCGCAGGAATATTGAGCGTTGTATCGCTCTGCTTACGTTTATCTAGCCTGCGCGAAAAAATTGCTTGCGAATCAAAACCGACCGACGACAAAAGCAGCCGACCGACCAACCTTCCATCCCGGCGAACTTCGAAATTTGACGCCGCTACTTACGATTCCGCCGGCGAACCTGCGAGTTTTCGCCCTACTTATGTATTCGTCGTGTTCGCGGTTTAATCAGCCAGTAGCCCGATCGTGGCGTTCGGAAAGCGACAGAATAACTTTCGTGCCGACCCCCTGCCCCCACGAAGAGATCCGTCGATTTTTGCCCGAAGAAACTCCGTCGATAAAGACGCGAAGATAAACTTGCGGCCGTGGCGGAGACTCCAAATTCGACGGGCTTTTGTACCTGCATTGATTTTCGCGGAGGGGCGGGGGACGGGGGAAAGGTCGGGCGCGGTCAGCGGGGACAAAGACGCGAAATTAAGGAAGCTCGGCATGACCGCGACTTAATGGCACGGAACTATCGCAGCCCCGCGACCTTATCAAGATCTCGGGACAGGCGCAGCTGCGGTGACGCGGCTTCGAGCGGACGAAATTCGGAGCAATTATAATCGGGCCGGCGGGCTAAGTGGCCTTCATTTGTTTTGCGGTTAATGGGTCTCGGTGCGCGGATGCCAAGTGGCCTGGATTATTTATGCGCATTTTATCGGGTTTCTTAGACGGAAACTCGGCGATGACGGATTGCCGGGAAACGATGGGTCGGTGGCGGAATGGGAAAAAGGTTTGTGGGGAGTCAATGAGTTTTGGGTGGTTTTGGACAAACGAGGAAGAGGCATTGGGGAAGGAGAATCGTAATTGTGCTTAATAACCTTTGTATATTGTAAACAAATTCTTTGTATATTGTAAACAAATTCTTTGTATATTGTAAACAAATTCTTTGTATATTGTAAACAATTTGATTTTCTTTAACGTTAGAGGGTGTTTCAAAAGGACTTCAATAAATTTTGTATCAAAGTATGCCAAAAAATAGGACGAAAGTGTTATATTCAAAATGTTGTTTTGGCCATTCTTTGGCCATTTTTGACTGCAAGCAATTTAAAATACAAAATTTCTTTGCCAGTATAAAAGCTGATTGGGTATAATTAAATAAAAATATTATATAAAAAAATTTAATGTTATATTCCGCAAAAGATTAACATCGTCATCTAGCGTCCGCAGTTATAATAAGCCCTGTTACTAAAAAATCAGTGTGACAAAAATATGCAATTTAAGGGAAAGACAGATCAAGCGACAGGGAGTCACCCCAATGGCGCCAATATCCCATTTGTAGAGAAAAAAATCGAAAATTTTAAATATGATCGATGAATATGAATCGACCAACAGTTATGAATTACAAATAGAGTAATAAATTCGTACATGCAATCAAAAAAGTTTTCATGTTTGTTCATGAAATAAAAAAAAAGAAACAGCTATAAATGCTTAATAACCTAACCTCATTGATCAATCAATTTTTATGATTTAAATTTCAAAGTACCATTTTTATTTATAACCAAAACTTACGCCAAAAAAGGTTGTTGATGTTGTTTCGTTACTTTCGTTAGTTTGTTTACAAACAAAGTTGTTAAGGTCGTTTTGAAACACCCTTGGATATTTTCTGAGAACTTTAAAAATCACATCACTTGTTTCTTCAAAGCTGAAACAAGTGATTTTCAACTAAAATTTAACTGAAATTTTAATATATGCCTAAAAAGTTGAATGCAAATGCATTTATCAAATACTTCTCACTTATCTAAATGAGCATATTAAATCCTATGCCAGTGTATGCAACCTTATCGACAGTTTCATCTGAATAGTAAGTTAGACGATGCTTGACAATCTCATTATCTAAAACAGTCAACAATTTTTAGACCTATATCGTCTAGACAATGTGATCGTTAGTAATGAATACACTGCTCTCGAGTTCTGTTCATACATAACTCAACCGACATCCGTCTACCCTATGTTGAAAATCTAGTCAATGTTTAAAGAAGTTTTGGCAAGAGCATTCACATTTACTAAGCCTGGAATCATAAAAAAGTGGAGAAATCCGTTGAGTTAAATAAGTCGGTTGAAAAGGTAACATCGCTGAATAGATAATAAGTATTCTTGAATGTGGCATAAACACGTTTATAATAATGTATACTATATAAGATTCATCTCTAACCCGTTTTATTATCTGTATAAACGTGCTTAATGGCATTAACTTTCGCGACTGGCTATTACGATTGCTACACCTTAATGTCTCAAGGCCTTTTATGGACGGTACTAATGGACCTTTTTTGAGATTATAGCGCTTTCGTAAGGATCGTCATCAAGTAACCCTTTGAAGGTCTACTGGCTCCATCATCAGCGTAATTGGTGTACTCTCAACGGAGAACTTTTCTCCTGACCTAAAAAAACACTTCTTATATGGCGCCGACATACATGTCGCGGATGTATTTAAGTGATATAATTCCGTGATATAAGTGAGAAACTGTCAGACGTAAAAAATTTGAATTGCGGATAAAAACTTATTAAGACTTATGTTACATCGTAAACAATTCCCGTAGAATTTCATTTTTATATAAAAATATTGCTGGCAATTACGATTTTACTAGGAAAAAACGTAATGGAATAAATAAAAATTGCTGTGAATAATTACATTAATTCGAGGCAAATCGACTAGCTTTTTGAAATTTATATTTAATTAATAAATACGTCACTTTACGTATTTATTAATTACCAATAAATTAGTTTACCAATTTTTAATGCAGATCTATTCAAATCAATTTCGGCTTTCGACAAAACGAAGAAAACCAACCATCAAAAGGAAATCTCAGCCCATTTGAAATCCGACTCCCCGAGTCCCAAATTCCATACCATTCCAGTGCCGAAAGCTACCGCGATATTTGAGCAACAACGCCGAGCCGAAATTTACGTGTACTCGCTGTACATAAATTATTTGTACAATTTCACCACATTTAGGCAATTATTACGCACAGATATTCAACTGGCCGGTCTTCTATTCGAGGATTATTAGTCGCATTGTAAATTTGCCGACAATGTAACGGATTGGTCGTGAAGCGGCATAATGCTCTGATGAATTTTAAAAGCGCTGCCCTTCGCTCGAACCGCCAAAAACGCGCAAAATTACGCGCAAATCCAGTCGTAAATAAAATGTCGCTGAGCGGGTTTCACGCCCCACGACAAACGCAATTTAAACGTAAGTTCTTCGTGTGAACGACTGGCAAAAAAGTTGGCTTTCAAAGACGAGGCATTTTTTATTATTTTCGCTTTTTTCAACACCCGGAACACCGCTGTACGTTGTAATTCTCGTTTGACAAAAGGAAATCATAATGCTGTCATATCCGCGTAATATAATTTTGATACGACGCATATATCACGGTGAAGTGTGTTTAAATTTACACCGGAAAAGGAATGTTGAAATATCATGAAAGATTCATCGAATAACCATTCCGTTACTGCGGCATTTACCGAGCGAGTGCAAATTTTAGCTATTATTTGTTTTACATTGACACGGCGCTATATCGTATTAATTCGTAAAATATCGTAAAATAACAAGTCGCGCCTTTTGATGATGATGAAACTGATATTGGAATGTACACGTAGAAATACGCTCGATTCGAAAATACATTATTTCATGAAATGATGCGAAAACGAAAGTTGGAGGGACAGCCTGACAAGGTAAAAACTGACAAAAATCAGTGTTTGAGTGTTTTATTATTTTACAATCGCCAAATAAACCACATATCGGCAATAATGGATCATTTCCTGTTAATTTACTAATGCATAATCGATAGGTTCTATATTCGTAACTAGTTCAAATTTCACCAATTTAATAAAAAGAAGCACGTAGGTTCACTACAAATATCCCAAATAAGCTGACATTTAGGACAAGCTCGAAACGCGAATCCATTTTTGTCCCCACTTAAACGATTTGCAGTTTTAATTTCCATGTCGTCCGATTCATATTTAATCGCGACTTTTTGCGTCTCCGCAGTCAAGTTTCCCGTGCAGTAACCGTTCCTTGCGACTTTTTGCCCGACGCTTCTTTCCACCCTCGCCCAACTTTCGCCTCATTTAATATATTATTTATTACAATCACGTCGGAATTTTTGCATCGTGGCTATACCCTAATGCCACCTTCGTCGGAATTATTTAACGAATCGCCACTTGACCCGCTTACACTTTAATTTCGCAGTCTTAAATAAAGCAAACTTCCGCCTGACACAACGCCCCAGCAAATTGCCCCTTTATCTACAAAATCGAACGCATAAAGCGACTAGATGAAATCGAGCCGCAATTTCCTAATGTAAATTGTCGCGCGGCCATTGTCCCGTGGGGTTTCAAGTTGACCATATTAACCGAAAATTAAGGATCCTGTTTTCCTCCGACCGGGCATTGTTTGCATTAAATTCGCGCGGCACTTATTGTCGCAACCTATTGTCGTGTTTGAATCAAATATGCAATATTTATGTACAAAGCGCTGCCAGAAATTCGCACCATTTCAGCGACCAATTTCATTTCGCGACTTAATGCGAAATCGCGGATTTCTATTGACACAGGCTGCGGGTCACGCGCGACCGACTTTCGTCGCGCGAAAAACTTTCCAAACAAAAGACGACTCGAAATTACGAAAACACAAACAGTGTCTAATAGAAAGGGTTAATTTGGAGTTAATTCAAGTTTAAACACGGTTTGAGTCTAGGCTGAACAAAGTTCATTCGCGCTTGAATGGTGCGCATTGAGTGAAGTTTGATTCAATATTTTTTAAGTTAAATTAAGATTTTAAAAAGATTGACTCCAAGTTAACTACACTCTTAAGAAACCTGTTTGTGGCAGCAGTACATTTTTTACTTGAAACACGAAATGGCTCATTTTTTCGATTTTTCAATTCAAAATTCGATCCAATTTGAGGCAGATTTTAATGAGCTTAACAGCGTGTATTGCGGAAAACGTAAGGATTCGAAAATGTTCACCGCATTGACATGCGTCAAAGGATAGGCGGTAATAAGAGCGCCCGAGTCACAGTACCGAGGACAGGAAAAACGGACGCGACGCTTTGGCGTGCAGTCATTCGTCCGGCACTTTTGATATCATTAGGCAGCGGGTGTTCTTCCATTCGATTGCGCTGAAACGTTCAGAAAGCAATTCATACGAAATGTATATGTAGCGTGACCATAAGAGGAGGCCATTACGGTGCCGGCGCACACACGCAGCAGCCGAGCACTTAAGGAGCAATGCATTTTCTTTCCAATCGCTTCTGAAGCCGTTACCCAGACTTATATCTCTTTCAAAATCTGTCTTCGAAATGCCCGTTTTATGAAAATTACGACGCTTTTAGTGATTTTCTTTCTCGCAGTCGTACTTCCTCGGGACAGCTAGTCATCACACGGACATGCACGAATCCTCG
The DNA here is from genome assembly GCA_022817645.1 of Ceratoteleas bidentatus. Classification (NCBI taxonomy): domain Eukaryota; kingdom Metazoa; phylum Arthropoda; class Insecta; order Hymenoptera; family Scelionidae; genus Ceratoteleas; species Ceratoteleas bidentatus. The sequence goes on from JABFPB010000129.1 coordinate 46,603, forward strand.
GTGTACGTATATGCATGTGTGGCTGAGCGTAAGTGTGTGGGAACGTGTGGCCGAGCGCTTGAGTGGATGTGGCAACGTTTTACATCCGAGAGTGCGAAGAGGATAAATATTTTTCGTATTATCAGATATGCTAAATTCCGTCCAGATTTCCCCTTTAATTATGGCCGCTTTTAAAACGCGAGTAAGGTTAAATGGACGTTCTCGCGTTTAATGCGCGCAGACTAATTCGGGTGTTTTTCGCGAAGGTTTATCGTTATTTTGCGGAGTCGTATATTATTGTTACCGCGGTTAGACATTTTTTGTAGGTGCGACGAAACTTTGGAAGGGAAGTATGCACATTTAGAGAAATGCAAAATTTAACAAATCGTTTGCATCGTGATTGCAAAATAGCCTATTAGCATAGTAACAATAAAATTATCGACGTATCGAATTAGTATTCTTAAAAATACAATTTATCACGACATTATTACGTGTAACAGTAAATCGGTAAGAAAATCCATGAAAACTATGTCAGCAATATCACAGTTTGGAACACACCACAGTATTTACTCGCTTTCAGTACATTTTCCTCCGACATTGCCTAATTATTTTCTCCTAATTTTCCGTTCCGGCAAAATTTGTAACGCATATAATTTCCCTGTGTTTAGAAACAACATTAATAGTCGGAACATTGTCAGCCAATCACGGACGAGTTACAAATTTGTGGAATTAATGAAAATTTCATACGTACTATTCTGCAAAGCGCGCAGACCTGCTATTCCCGATACGAAATGATTATATTAATTAGCACGTTACTTTATGAATTGCAGCGTAATTACATTAATTGCACAAACTCGTGCATTGAATGATTCAAGGGCGTTGTTCAAAATATCGATATATCGATTTCATTCGATCTAACTTTGGTCGTTGCGCGCGCAATTTACTGTCGTTTTCTTCACTGCTGTAAAGTTATGAGGAATAGCATAAATCATCAACGAGAGTGGAAAGTTGATATTTTCCGTCCAATCAGTTTTTTATGTTTTTATTCTCATTCTCATTTTCAAGAGGAAAACGGCTGATTAGCTCCGTTTATACTGAGAAAAATATGTATTTATCCTCATTAAATTTTGTTTGAACAGACCACGTTATTACAAATTTGGTTAATATAGCCGAATCAATCGTTTCAGCTGATGAAATTATTTAATAATGGCTAAAAATTTAGTGGGATTAACCATGACATTTTCGTCAGTTTGTCTAGATGATTCGATTAAATTATTGACTTATATTATCTGAAAATACGAAAATACTGCAACTGCAATCATTAATTTAGAACGAGTATCAGATCATGGCACGCATCTAGTTTGCATTTTAAATTACACTGTAATTTAATCAATTAGTCACGTTGATAAATAGTTCAGATTTTGTGAAATTTCAAATTTGTATGTACACTGTAAAACAAACCTCTTATTTTAAAAGGTTTTATTCAGAGAGAGAATAAATTAATCTTATTTAAACATAAAAAATGATCAAAATGATAGATTAAACTGTTCAATCTCTTACTTTTAAGATGTGTATAGACCACTTGTTTTTCTCCTATGTAAAAAAGGAAATTCAATTTTAAACAAGTTTTTAAGTGTATATACTATAAATCCAAACTTGGAATTTAACGTTCCAGTATATATGCTTTTATATTCAAGCTCGACTGTAACTGTAAATTTACAGTATTAAATCTATGGCATTCTAGCCTATAAATTATAAAACATGTGTAATTTTAAAGATTGTAAATGTTTTTAATGAAGTATGCTTTAAAATTACACTCTTTTTTTTACAGTCTGACTCTTATTTCAATTTTGAAGCATCTTAGCTTAAAAAGCTTCGAAAAATTAGCTAGAAAATTATTGGCTAAATGTTACGTCACTTAAATTTTGTCAAACAACCAACACACGTGTCACCCGCAGCACCATGTGTAAAATGACGGCGTTTTCGCATCAAGTTGCACAAATTACGCAATATGAAACTGAATTCACAATACAGGAAACCCAACCACACTTATCACGAACAACTCGAATTCTACCCATTAATAATGCGCTTGAACACCTCAAATTTCAATTCCAATAACTTTTTATTCAAACCTAGCAAATGCAAATGCAATTCCCAAAACCCTTTCCAGTCCCGAAAATGGGCCATTTCCACCCAAACGCGATTTCGACTACTCTTCCTCGGTGTCCCTCCACTCCAGCGCATCCATCCCAATCACTAGCCAAACAAAAACCAGAAACCGGACCAACGTACCGCAACGTCCCGGAATCGCGATTCCACGTTTTTGCCGTGTTAATGCACGTGTACTGATACACATTAACTCGCAACATTAGCTCGGCGCGTTGACAGGTTTATATTCGCGACTGGCTGCACTTATTTGTGCGCCGCGATGTAGTTTCAATATTCGCAAGCACCTAATGTATGTATAATTATTATTTACACAACGCGACGTCAACGAAACTGCGATGACATTTCAAGCACACTCAACGTGGGAATTAACATATGGGTAAACACGGAGTAATACGGGATAAATAGTCGCCCGGCTGCTGCTACCAATTTAACCGGTTTTGTTATCATAAATAGATATCCACTTGTCGGGCGTAAGCGTGTTACATTTCGCGGGGTTTCGGCGTTCACTTTGCACGCAAGACGACCGGATCCGAATCGCATTAAACGGCGCCGCGAAACGACGCGCCAAGGAAATATCGCGCGATTTGTTTACGCCTCGGAATTCCCCGATAAATCGCGTTGTTCGATGCAGTGCCGCGCGCGAATCGGAGCCATTTTATTTATGCCGAGCGTTTAATTGAGCTTCGACGCGACGAGAAATTATCGGAGGAATTATTGGTCGGGGTTCGGAGGCGTGTTTATTTGTGTTTTATAGGTTATTTGGTACAGGGGGAGAGACTTGCATTTCGGGGGGTGCTTCGGGGTTAATCGGTTATTGTGCCGGGAACGAAATGGGCCGAGGCATTTTGTCGCGGGAATCCCGTTAATTCTTCGTTTTTCTTTGTTTTTGCGCAGAGAACATACATTTTTGTTGTAAAGAATGAGGATCTAGGATTTTCGGTGCAAAGGGTGAAACGCACCGATGCACGGGAAATGCAAAAAGAAGAGTTAAAGAACAGCTTTGCGTTCCGGGTTTTATAAACCGCGCAGTTGATCAATCGTGAAAAGTTTATAGCGAAAGAATGTAAGATATTAAAGCGTGAAATTGCGCGGTTAAATTATGCATGAAACCACGATACATTTTATATTAAAGGATGGAAATTTCTTGGCCGAGGATCGCGTTGAAATATGCTCGTGGCGGAAATCATTGGGGGTACGACGGATCAAGGTCGATGACTTATCGATCGGACGAGAGAGAGGGTTTTTTCAGATTCATTAGTCGATTGATAGCATCGCGCAGTAGTTTAGGCCGGAGTTACGTCCGGCCGGATTTGCATACGAAAATTGAGCAGTTACGAATCAGCGGGAGTTATTAGTGAAGTGAGTCGTGTGCGAGCTTGATATGCAATTTTTTTCGACGATTTTGTCACATTGCCTATACGCGAGTCGCACAAATATATATGCATATCGTGTACTTACACATACATAGAGGTACGCGACATTAACTATACACACAATTTATACTTGTTTATCCGAGTTTTTATGGAGTAACGCAATAGTTCGTGTGCTCGGAATATAACGCGTGAATGTTTAATGACTTATTTATTTACGTTTTATTGATAAACTTGTTCAAATATCTGTCAAAAAATGTAAATGTTGGATGTGCATCGGGTGAAATAACGCGGGATATAAAGTTATTCTCGTGACGTTAGTTTGACATTGAACGATATTGTTTCAACAAACCACGAGAACCTCGATATTAGCCTCGATATGAACCTCGCAATGTTGGATCAACATTCAGCATCGTAGATTTTGTATTGAATGCATATTGATCCAACATTGCGTTCAGTCTAATTCTACCTAGTATTAATTTTCCTGTGCATTCACTCCAACATGCAACTACATAAAAAATGTATTTTCTAAAAAATAAGTGGAAACGAGATAAAAATGGGTTTTCCGGGATAACGAGTTGGCAACATAGAAATCGTCTTTTTATATTTAAAATATTATTATGGTCAATGAAAAAAATGTAATTTTTTGACGATAAATGACCCTTTATTTTGACATTTGATTGAGATGTTTTCAAGCTCCAATAAATCATTTATTTAAGTTCACTATAAATAAACACATTCATTAAAACCATGTTTTATCTGCAATTTATTTTTTTCATTCAAGGTACATACATGTTCATTAGACTACAATACTGTTTTTTTTATTTTTTAGATAAAACAATACCCTTTTTCTCTTCAAGTAAAGAATATATTTATTACAAATGAATGACTCATCAATTAATCTGCTTTCGCCGGAGGCAAATAAATTAATTTCATTCCACTAAATTATTTATCTGAATGTAAACATCAACACTAATTTTGGAATGACGCTTTTACTTATTCATCGCGTAACTGAATCAATTCAATTTTGCTCAGCCATTCCGTTACAATCAATAGTTTGTGAATAACTTTGTTCGAAAACAATAGTCAACATTCTTTCCGTCGCGGACCACCTTTATTGCGCGCTAATAAGGCATTGCTGCGAAAAACTGCAACATTTGATCCAATAAACCGAAGGAACGCGCGGCAGTCGCTGTTCATAATTGGCCGCGTAACTTTTTTGCGCGCGACAAATGTCGCGGTAAAAAAGTCCGCCGCGTTCCATTTACGTACGTCATAGTTCGCGTATGCGAGCGCGAAACGGCGGTTTCAGAAGTCAGCGCACGCGAGGCATCTAAAAAAGTTAATATCTAACGCGGGTCCGCGTGCCCAGACTCAAAAGCAGATTTGTTTTCACATTTCCGGGTTTATTTGACCCGTTCCCTGCGAGTCCCGCGCCTTATGTCGCGCCCTGGGCATTGCTAATATTATGCATGCGACACTTTCAATCCTCATATTTCGTAATTTTTGTCAAACCGCGCGCGCAAGTCGGATTCGGACGCCATTTGCATAATAGGAAAGATATGTAGAGTTTTGCCGTGCATATGCGCGTCGCCGGGATCGCGCGTATAACTTCGTGACATTTTGGTGGCTTCGTTTTGCGGGTTTTAGGGCGGAGGGCAAGTTAATGGATTGGGCGAATTGGCTTTGGTACTGTAGGCGCGAAATTAGAATTGTGATTTCTTTTTCACTTGCTCGGGAGAAGTGTTACTTGCATGGAAAACTTGGGCCAAGTTGATTTTTAAAAGACAATTTTCATTTTTCCGCGTAAAAGTTCACGTGGAATAACGTTTTTATTGTGGCTGTACGTTTGGGAGTTTAAGATAAGAGCGGTTAAGTTTCTAGCCAAATTGCGCCAAATTTCGCCAAATTGCAGAGAGTTTAATGTGAAATAATGTATATAGTTTGTGTTTTTTTATTTCTGGTTTTGTTATATGATTATATTAACTTTTTGCAATGGTGGTAACCTGTTATTAAATTACATAAGTACGCTTACGAAAATTGTATATTGAAGGAAAAACAAATACAATGTTGGTCTTACATTGCGAAGAAGAAACATGTGTCAAAAATTAGTAAAATTAACAGACTGTTTTCGTCTTAATTTGTACCTAATGTTCATGTACCTTTGTTCTATACCATTGTTGACTTTAACATTTTTAGAGGTAAGGTAAAAATGGAAATATATACATGTGAAGTATCAATATCATCAAACTCAAAATACCATGACCCTAGGTTTAAAAAATGGCAATTTGACGTTTTAAATAATAATAATAAAATAATAAGACTTGTACTTGTACAATAACAATAGCAGTACTGTTATGGTAACGGAAATAATAACTGCATCAGAAAAGTTTTTGGGCCACCTTGTTTAAGATGGTTTTAAAAGTTCTCTCGTCTTTCATTATAATTTCACTAAACTTGTCGTAGGCGAAAATATCCTTAGCTGTTATGTTTTGGTCGTAAATACCGATAAAATATGTTTTTATGGAAAGTGAAAGCTTATATTGATATCATATAAACATAAACAAGGTAAATATCGACTTTTTTTGTCGATAAAAGGTGCCTGGTATATAATATATTAATTTTAAGTTTAATAACAAATATATAAATAAAAAAAAATATAAAATAACATATTTCCACAGAATATGCTTAAATAATCCGACTTGCTTTAATACGAGGTAAAACATTTAATTTTACAAGTGCAAAATAATGAAGGTTGACGATCACTTTTCTCAATAAGTAGTTATTTATTAAAGGTAGGATTATTAAAGATACGACAGTAGAGTCATGACGCCGATGTTATTTTATTATATGTTATAATAATATTTATTAATATTCGTGCACTCCGCAACGAAAGATAAATAAATTTTACTAAATAAACATGTCTTAATCAGACAGTAGATGTGTCTTTTCCACCGAAAGAAAAGAAACTCATTTAAACGAGATGTAAACAAAGCCAAAGATTATGAATACCCACTCCCATGAGAATACAAACAATAAGCAAATGTTTTAACTGACCTTTTCGATGAATAGGCCTCAAAAGACTGCTTTCGGGATTATTGTTCAACAACTCGAACAATCTTCTATACATAAAATTAAAGTCACTGCACTGAAACGACTACAGATTTAAAATTTAAAATTGACTGCACAAAATTCACTACATAATATTCATCATAAAAAATGCACTGTATAAAATTCGTTCACTGCAAAAATACTACACTAAATTTCACAAGCACCAAAACACTCGCGCCCGACAAGTCGCGTTAAACTTTGGAAAATAGTCACGGACGATAACGATGTTGATAAGACTAAGTATCATGTGGGAATGCCGAATTCAACTGCCGATAATGTCTGGAAATCAAAATACGATGTGATACTCCGTTGCTAATTAAAGAGAAATGTTATTCCACTTCTTTTTTCAAATGCAAGTAAATGAACACGTTATAGGGGGCGGGAAAGTCACGAAACGGTCAACTATCTCGAGAAATATATTTCAGAAGATCAGAAAAACAAAAAATACGTCTTCAATATTGTTTCAAAAAGTTATCCAATGATATCACACTCGACCTCTACCCCCACGCCCAGGGTTTTGGAGGGGGGCAACTTTGAAATTTCAAATAGAGACCCTAATTTTTTATCGCAGATTCGGATTCTTCATAAACTCGAAATTAGTTTTATGTGAAATATTTTTATGGACTGCTCATAGATGGCATTGTGATCATTGTGATAAAAGAATACGATGTTTCGTACTTTCACAGTAAAAAACAGGCATTAAGACACACGAAAAAGCGTCTTAATTCGTAAAAAATGTCTTAAATTAAGACGTAATATGTCTTATTTTAAGACACTTTTGTAAGACGTCTTAAAAATGTCTAAAAAAGTGTCTGAAATTAAGACAGTTGTTTTAGCGGTGTTACTATAACATAAAATATTCTTTGACCCATATCAAGT